>VZRW01012678.1:366856-389299 GCA_013398125.1 Aegotheles bennettii | reverse complement strand
CGGGTGGGTGGCGCGGGGAGGGCGCGGGGGTTGCCGAGGGCAGCCCCCTCCTTTCCCCTCCTCTCCCCTCCCCTCCGCGGGGGTTGGCCGAGGCTCCCTGCGAGGCCTCGCCCCTTCCCCCCCGCCCCCGCCGGTTTCCCGCCCGGTGGCGGCCGGGCCGGGCCGGGCGCACGTGGCGGGGCCGTCTCCTGCTGTCGGGGCCTCCCGGGAGCTCCCACCCGGGGGAAGTGCGGCCCTGGCCTGCAGGCCAAGCTGCGGCAGGGTTCACCTGCGCGACCTTAATCCGCTTTTCAGGCGGGTGGGAATGACTTGAATACAGCCTCAAAGCATCCGATCCCACCCTTCTTCAGCCCTGTGAAAGTTAGAGGTTTGCATCCCCAGTCCAACTCCAGCAAACTGTTGCTGTGTTCACCGATAGTACAGATAAAGCCGTTCCTCACAGAAGAAATGTAGTTCTTGGAGATGGAGTTGAGCATCTAAGGAAGAATCTGGTTTCCAAACACCTTTCTGTCACATTTTATGAGCTTGCTCATGCCATGCAACCTTATGTACGAACCTGGCTCGTACCTGCAGCGCTGCAGCTTTCATTGTGCCCTGTCCCATGAACTTAGGCAAAGTGTAAATTGCACCTTTTTTTCTCCTAGTGGTTTTGTTTGCGTTGGCTTGGGCTGTGGAAAAATGAACACACTTCCAGGTGATACTGGTACTTTAAAGAACCCTTTGGTAGGGGAGCAGCTATTTGTTGCCTGACTTTGACAGGTTATATACAGAAACTGCAAGAAATACTTATGCCTGCCTCTGGTCTTCCGCTGTGGAGTGGACAGGTGCAATGTGTATAAGTATTACAGTAGCAGAAATTGGATTTTGCACTGATCTTGGAATTTTGTGGGGAGTCCTGTAAATCCATGTGACCCGTGACATCTGTGTGGCCTACCTTGCAGGTGTTGGAGGTGTGAGTTTGACTAATATAGGCAAAATTTTAGCCTGGATTGGGGGTTTTACTGCTCGATTCTTTCTTCCTCTAGAGATTTTCTTCATTGCAGATTGGTTGAAATGTTGATTTCAACTGAATCTCTGTAATCTGTGCAGTTGGGTGCCCAATCTGTAGAATTCATTTCAGTGTTTGTGCACTCGCAGGAATCCTTTAATGAGGTTTCTGAGGTACATAGTAATTTGCTGTAGCCGTTCGAGGCTTAAGTTGCTGTTGCTATTTGAAGCTTTACTGTTGCATTACACATTAGGTTTAATTACAAGTCTGTATCTATGTGGTCTTTATTCTGACACCATATGTTTCTTTTGTCATCACATACGATCATTTCTGTCCCAAATGAAGTACAGTTTTTATTTAATAAAATGCCATATGTTCTTTTGGTGTCACAAATCTGCATTAGCTTTGTCTGTCCCAATTACTCGTCTCCTTTCTAAAGTAAATATGTGCAGTATTTTTTGGTCTCCTTTCCTAGGAAGGCTTCTGAACCTTGTGGCCTTTATTTGACCACATTTTATTTCTGTACCCTCCTTTCGAGGTATTGTGGCCAGAACTGAAGGTGATACTCCAGCTAAGAGTATGCTGGTGATACAACTGTTGATACTGTGGAATGCTTCCATGGCTTCTACTCTGTTATCTGTAATTTCTGTCATTTTTTAGTAATTATTTTTATGGTCAATGCAAGCTGAGCCATTTTCACTGAGGTGTCTTTTTCCTAGTCTAGAAGTTAAACCAGTATGGGATATACAAGTGGTTCAAGTAATGCCCACTGACAAGACTTACCTTGATTTCACTTGCTACTCATTGTGAATGTTGGCCATCCACAGAAGATATCTGTGAGTTCTTGACACTCTCCAAGTATTGGCCGAACTTCAGAAAGTGTTCCTACCTTGAAAAAGATGTATAGCTCTTCTCTAGACTTTTTATAGATTAATTGGTCCTAACATGGAACCAGGAGACAGTGTGTTCTTTTCAACGTGGTCAAAAAGTAGATAACAATATGCTCTTTTTTTAAGTATAAATAATCAGACCAAGCCTATAATATGTTTTCTTCATGTCTTGATACTTTATTTCCAAAGTAGCTTCCTGGGTCTTTCACTAAACTTTCCATACACTTGTGCCAGCCCTTTTAGCTGCTGCTTTTGTTTGCCATTTTTAAAAATTTTTTGAAGTTACAGCAGATTATAGAGTTAAATTTACTTTGATTTTCTTGTTCCATGATGAGAGATGAATAAGCCTTTCATGCACCAAAGTCTGAACCTTTCATAGATGGACACAGTGTTTGTAATGTCCCAGTCTGTGGTCTGTAAGTTGATACCAGAATGCAAATTTACTATATATTTATATAAATACATTTATTATATGTATTATTCTCTCACTCTTTTGAAACAGCTAACAGTACATGTTTTTTTGTGAAACTGCCAAGTGTATGCAATAACATCTTTAAAAATATTTTTTTTCACGTATTTCATTATTACTTAGTGAAAATTACAAATTTATTTCCAAGATTTTCAGAATACTAGGATTATTTTTTTGGACGGGGGGATAATTTACTTTCTCTTTGTGTTTCCTGATAACTGATTCCTGATACTTTTTTTTTGGGGGGGGAGTGTGGGTGGGTAAGTATGTGGCTATGTATAAGTAACTGTATAAGATACTTGCTTTTTGTTTGAAAGAGTTTTGTGTGTTCAGAGGGAATTATGTTTTTGCCTTGCTGAACCTGAGTTGAAAGGTAGATGGCCGTGAGGATAGAGCAGAGAAGAAAGCTGAGAAGTAGATAGGCATGGAGTAGAAACGCTGATGGTAAGCTGTTGGAGTAAAGATTGTCATTGAACTGTCTGTGCTTAAGACTGTTGAGAGCTCAAGCAGAAACAAACTTCTCTTCTGAGAAGTGCCATGGGTAAATATTTGTGGAACTGTAGAAAGTTTGAACTGTGAGGGTAGCCTTCCAAAGGAGATGCTGAAGGAGGAGGTGTGAAACATGACAGCTCTTGAAATTTTTCAGCTTTCCTAATGTGTAAAATGTTAAAATTATCTTATTGTCACTTAGAATTTCTTACCTAGGTAAGTAAACAGTACTTAAATGCACTTTTGGAATACAAAGTATGTGTAATTTCTTTTAAAAATGTGTAAAAACTACTGTTTGAATTATAATACTAAATATTTAGAAATTGTGCAACCTAATGTTACTGTTTCTGCTTCATAGATTTTGAAGATGATGATGTGTATGGCCAATCAGTAGAAGATGATTATTGCATTTCTCCTTCAACAGGTTAGTTCAAATTATTACACATAAGCATTGTCCATTGATTCCTAATCTGATACTTATTTCTAGAATAACACAATGTTTAAAAGCTGGTGAAACTTTTGAAAAGTGCCTAGTGGCCATAATCCTATTGAAGTTGGTTAGGTAGGCATTATTGTACTTCTAGAAGTCATATTAGACAACTGGACCCATCTTCAGTCATATAAGTATATTATCTCAGATGGTCAGAACGTAGTTGATAATGTAAAAATCTGGTTTATGGGAATGTGTTGACAATCTTGAAACATTTGGTATGTTTTAAAACTGTTAGTAGGATATAGCTGGGCTTAACAGTTGTGTTTCTGCACCTGGTAGTTGATGTCTTTTACACAACTTTGAGTAAATGTGGGATAGGGAGTCTTATTTTAGGATGCAGCATTGGTTCTCACTGGCTCCTGTTCTCATGCAAGATCATGTGGAGCTAATAAGCCTTCTGGCATTTGTAATGTTGCTAAGTAGCTATAAAAATAGTGATGCTGTGTGCTCAGGTAAAGATGTAATTAGAGTGGCATAGCCCAGCTGAATTCAACTCGACTGTAGAACCATAAGGTTGTGTTCTCCAGTCAAATCTCTAGCAAGATTATCAGTTCAGGGTTTCCCCAGATTTGGTGCCAGTATTTCTTGAGCTGACTAGGCCCTGAAAATAGTATGGCTGATGTTGTGGAGCTATGGTACTGCAGGTAATTAGGCTGGATCTGAATCCACTGGAACTGTGATGTAGTCTGTGACCTCTGGCCACAGGTATTGAGTTAATTAGGTCTTTAAAAATCTGTTCCTCTATCATGTAGATTTTAGATGAGTGAATCTAGATGTGTATTCATTATTTGTAGTCACATTCCCTGATTTAAATTCAGATTGTCTTACATTCAATTTCTAAGTTTAATTGCTAGAATTTTTCAGACCTTTTCTAAAAATTAAGATAACTTTGTATTTTGTGATGAAAATGTGCAACATGTTTATCTTTTAATCAAGTATAAACTGTTGAATTGCAAAACTAATTCTTGTTTGTGCACAGTAATTTTCCTAAGAATTATTTTTATGTAAGCTTCGTTTATAAAATAATCTGGTCTAGTTGTATAGCAATCTTTTAATAGTTGCTCCAGTTATGGTGATTGAATATGAAATGGTATGCACTTGGGAAACAGTTGCTAAGGCTATACTACTTAACTTCTGGGCATACATATGCTCTCAGTATGTATTTCAGAGCTGGGGGGAATATTGCATAACATAAGGGAATTTGTTTACGTTATACTTCCTACATTTCTGAGCATATGTAATGACTAGGGCTCGTGCTCAGCAAGAAGTGCTATATATGCCTTAATGTGTTGCTAAATCAGAGTGGAGTTATGCACTTGTTTAAAGTTTTATGTGAATATACATTTTAACTCATGGGCTGTATTTCTATTGAATTTCCAAGAAGAGAAGAATGTGTTCAACTCCATTCAAGTGTTACCGGCAGTTTGACAGTGCGATACTATAAAAGCAACATGATTTTCATGCTAGTTTTTTTACTTGTAACTGAGGTAAAAGAAATCATTGTGGAGTAAGATTCCGAAGACATTAGGCCATAGATGGTAATTCAGTACAGAAAATACTGTTTTTCAGACCTGGAGCATATTCTTTCGTTTGAATACTGAACTTTTCAAAACTATTGCATTACATGGGTACAAGGGATATTGCCCAGCCTGTGGTTTCACTGTGATGATGACTTATTTGTATTCTAGCATGAACTGCTGTATGCTGTGTACAGTCTTCAGGTAGTAGTCATTATACAGTAATGTCTTGTCCCCCCTGAAACCACTGCAACAGGTCAGCATCTTAACTTTTTTTTTCCTCTTTAGATACATTTTGTTTTTAAAGGAGGAAAAAAAGATGTGACTTTTGGTTTTTAATGCTTTGTTTTTACCTAATGCAGCAGCTCAGTTTATCTACTCCAGACGAGACAAACCAGCAACATTTGCTGAGCCATTAGAAGAAGAATATGGCTGTGAAGGTACAGATGATACTGCTGATTATTTTACATCCAATCATCAGTTGACTGAAGTTGATAGAGGTAATTATAAACAATAAATAATTCTCAGAAAAATATCTTTTATGAATTAAGAACTTGCTAAAATAGTCTTAAATTAATGTTTGTTACTTGACTGACAGTGCTCACGATATTGTAATCTTCTTGTAGAAAAACACCCTTCATGAGCATAGCTTTAGCGGTGATTCTTCAAGTTTGTACTACCTTTTGTATAGTAGGTGTAACTTGATTGCATACACTGAAATATGTTTTTAGTTTCTTATTAGAAATAATGAGATCTGATTTGAAATTCATACATAAGAACAGCTATACTGGCTCAGGTCAAGCATCTTCTGTAGCTCAAGATCTTGACTCCACAAATGGATGCTTAGTGAAGAGTATTAGAAAGAGAGTATTTGTAGAATGATCCTTTGCTTGTATTGAATTCCAAATTATGACAATTAGCAGTATTTGAGAGATTTTCAAAGTGTCTCGGTTTTGCAATACAAAGCAGAGACAGAGTTTGCCTTTTCTTTATCTCTCCCTTCCCCCTTTTCTCCCCCCGCCCTTTCTCGGAGAATGGGGGAAGAATAAGGAAAGGAAAATAAAAAAAAACCAACAAGCTGGTTGGATTTTTTTAAAGAAAACTATACACCTATACAACTTTAATAAACAGAGGAAAGGGAAAATAACAAACAAGGGAAGAGGGAAAAGAGAATGAATAAGTACCAAATAAATATATATACAAAACCCGAAGACCTCGCCCCTCCGAGATTCCGAGAAGCGAGTTCTCAGCTGCGAAAAAAGTCAATGGAAGTTCAAAGCATTCCTCAGATGCTTTTCAAGCAGTCAGGAGTGAAAAGCTGATAAGGGGAGTTCCCCCCCCAGTTTCTTCGCCGCTTCCTCCAGGAGCTCAGAAAAACGGACCAGAAGCTGGAGAGAACAGGAAAATCGAAGAGAGCGAACTTCCTGATTCCTCCACCTTTTATCCATTTCTAGCAGGAAGTTTTGGTTTATTGAATATAAATATTAGCTCCTTCCTGGGACGGGTTCTCAGATGAGACAAAAAGTTTCAAACCATAACACAAAGTCATGCATTTCCTTGAAACAGTAGCCAATATCTTTAGATACCTGTATCCTCTACAATATTTTCTTACCCTGTTTTGAGTTCTTTGGACTTGTGATTTTCGTTCAGTCCTACAGCCATGAAATCCATGTTACAAGCAGAGTTCTGAGCTGAGTGGTTGGGGGAAAAATACTTGCTTTTCTTTTTTTAAACTTGCTGTCTGATAGCTTAATTACGTGCTTTGTGGAAAAGATTCACAAGTTTCTTTCCTAAGTGTTAATAGTTAACATGTTTTTTAATGTTTTGGAAATAATCAGGGTTATTTTTAAAATGTTGATAAGCTCAGAGTAAAGTGTGTTGCTGAATGAATAGATGATAAAAAGTGTGAATGAAATTTGGTATTTAAAACAAGTTGCAGAACATCCAGAAGCAATAGAAAGAATAGAAACAATCTAGATTCCACGTCACGTGAAATGGTAGAAGCTATGCTAATGCATAGACTTATGGGTAATTATGATGAATTAGGTTGTAATATACATGTTTTTCCAGCAGGAAATAATGCTGTAGAGGGCAATTTCAAAGAATCAGCTGATCAGAAAGAATCCAATTTATGTGGATAAGGGTGATCTAGACAGTATGGCTTTTCAGAATGACTTTGACAGACTCAGTTAAGAATTGATATTGGAACAAGAAGGAAATTAGTATTCTGGACTAAAAAGGATGGAATAGAAACCTAGAAATAACCATTTCTATTGCAAAAACAGCGGTGGTATCACAAGACCTGTTATGTTTGGTATAATCTGCAGTGTTGACCATTAATTGACCCAAATTATTGATTGCAGTCAATCTGGCTGCAAGGATTTCGGCAGGCTTGTCCTTGTTGAGTGTAATAAAATGGCCAACCAGCACATTGTGCAGGGCTCTGCCAGTACTTGTTTTGCAGAGCAAATGTCTGGGTAACACTGACTCGCTATTTGGATTGCGGGTCGAGGGTACTGATGTAAGTAACCTAGAGGAAGCTGGAATTCTGTGTTGCTAAATTCCCTTAGCAACGTTCTTTAAACATCATCATCTTTTGAGGAGGTGTTCAAATGAAGAATCTGTAGTCATCTTCCTGTTGTTTAGTTTCTGTTTTCTAAAATCTGAACTGGCAGAAACTGTGATACTCAGGAAAATTTTCTTATGTTCTCTTGTGTTTGATCATCACACTACTTTCAGTGAGTGGCAGCCTGGTGAATTTTCAGTCTCTTGTTGTGTGGCAAGTCAAGACTTAAGGAACTTATCTTAGTCAAGGCTTATTCTAGTTGTAGAAATATGATCCAAAGAAAATTTATTGTATCAGCCAAAGAATGTATTACAATTTTAGGAAAGGTACTTTAAACATTTACAAAGTTGCAGTTACAAAGTTGCAAGATTGCAGTTACAAGTTACAAACCTGAAATACTCCTGAAAATGCTGGTTGGGTATTAGTTACAGTATCTATAAACACTTAAAATGTGCTGTTCAGTGGGATTCCACGTTGACTTACTAAATTACTTTGGATAATTTTAAGATGATTATTTGTATTTCTTCTCTGCTGTGAAGATAGTTAATTTTACAACATCAAAGTATTTCAATATTGAGACTTTATGGACTAATAAATAGTAGTTGGTGATATGTTCCTTATAGCAATTTGTGATATTACTCAAATATTCGGCAGGGCTTGAGGGTAAAGTTTATCATAGCAATAAGTGAGACTAAAATTAATTTCTGAAGGTTTTATGTCTTACTGCAGTATTTCTCTCTTATTTTTGTTAATCAGATGCGTGGTGCTAGTGGTTAGGCCAATTATGACATTTTTTTTGTGCAGCTCGTAACAGTAATATGTCTCTTTTAGCCCGTCTTAATTCATGCCTTGATCAAATGAGAGAAGTTTTGGCAGAGTCTGTGCCAGAGCAAACAATGGTGCAAGCAGTACTGGATAGTAAATTTGATGTGCAGAAGGCTTTGGATCTTGTGCTTTCACAAGGCAGTAAGCAAAATGTGAAGACCAAGAATGAGGATGCTCTGATTGTAAGAAAGACGACAAAAGGTATACTTCTATTTAACTGTTTACATTCAAGATGATTCATTTCTATGTACAGTTTAATTTTGGCTTTACAAGCTGTGAAGATACTTGTCATTGTATTAGTAATTTGTTAGAAAATTTAAAAAGACCAACTTGCTCTTCTGTTTCTGTGTTCTAAAAACATTTAAAGGAAGCAGTAGCTTTTCTTGAGCTAGAAGTCAAAATAAAACCTTAGTGTCAGCTTAAATTCAAACTGCAACCATCTACAATTCACGGTAAATTTCTGATTTCTAATATATGACTTAACTGAATGAATACATGTTCTAAAAGTTGGGCAGCATCTGTAAGTTTTATGCACTTCCATTGTTTTTTGGTGAACTGACATGTCCCATCCCCAATGCCTCCCTTCTTTTGATAGTGTCTATACAGTAACTTTCTTATTTTGACTTATGCTTAAATCTTTGTAATCCTTACTGGCATTCTTTGCTGATTTTTAAATTTTCTTAGGTATTTCAGTAGATACCCATAATTTAATTGTAGAACATTGCATATCTTCGGATAACATTTAGTAATTAAATGCCTTTTCATGTTTCTTCTTGATTTTTTTTTTATTGCTGCTGTCAACTTGAATAATTGGATATTTCGTTCTGACTGCACTTCAATCTGAAAATTATTGGCTATTGTAAGGTAAGGAGACTTACTTTGTTGTCCAGAAATGTGTATTGATACAGACAGTTTCTCTTGTGCAGTAGGAAATGTCGCTGACAACACCAACAAACCTGAGTTTGGAAACTTGACAGCCAAAAGTGGTTCAGCTTGTTGCTCTTTAATTACAAATGACAAAATGCTCCTTAATACTGAAAAATCCAATATACTTTCATCTGAAAGAAAAGGATTGAAATCCTCTTCACTTCTTCTGTCATCTTCTTTCAGTGATGATTTGTGTAAAGGATCGTTTTGTGAACCTGTGAATAAACAGGCAGAGAGTCAACTACCAGAAAGTGCTAATGCAGTAAGTTCGATTCCTGAAAGTGAAGATGTTTACTTTAGCATAGGAAGTAACCCATCTGGAAATTCTTCCTCTAAGAAGTTGGAATGCAAGGCAACACAGGACTTGAAATCCTTGCTGATGCAGAATGTGGTTTGTGATTCCCTGAGTTGTGAAGACAGCATTCCTCTTGTTTCCTCAAGTACTTATGATTGTAATAGTAATGCAAATTTTTACAGTCCTCCATATTTAACAAATGCTTTAGGAAAACTGGCTCTTGATAACAAGGTCAGTCATACTGTAAATAGAAAGAATGGACTTGAAAATTTTTCTTCACTTATGCAAAGTAGAAAACAAGAAAGCCCCTCTTCAGACATGACTGCTTTGCCAGTGTTAAGGTCTGAAAGTACATCATTGGCTGACTTACTTCAGGAGCACCAGAAAAGCAGTGCTGGCCACTGCTATTCTTTGGCTGACCTTTATACCCAGTCAACAGCAAGTCTCACTGATATGAAGTTGGGAACCTCACCATTATCACAACTAGTAAGTCAACCCCAAACTTCAGGTGGGATGTCAGAGCTAACAGGATCCTTGTCTTCTCTAGCCCTCTCTAAAGTTTCTCCACTAATGGAGGTTGAGAATTTATCACTCTCGGATTTAATAGCAGAGACTATTGACATAGATAAAACTCAACAGAGAACGGACGTCCCCATGCTCAATGTAACTGAATTGAGACCCTCTAAAAGAACCAACATTGATTTAAGTGTCCTTGTAAAAAATGCAGATATATCTGCTGAACAAAATATGGTGACAGAGTCAAATATCTTAAGCCCTGAAACTAAACTTTTGAAAGAAAAACAAGGAAAATGTTCCGATTTTGCCAAAACAAGTAAAAAACCCAAAAGAGGGCTTACTCCTAAGGGACGGGATTTATCCCTTTCATGGATGAAGGCGCTGCGTGCAAGACCTTCAGCTTTTGCTTTAACCTTGTGTCTCCATTATCCTCCAAAAGGTTATAAGCGGCACACAATTGGCATACATAAAGCTTTCCTATACAGTAGACAAGTACAAGATGTAAAACCTAAGGAAACTGGTCCTGTAATAGCCATAACACCATTTGACTTCAAATCAGCATCTCCTGATGATATTGTGAAAGCTAACCAAAAAAAACCTTTTACAAGACAGTAGTGCAAAAAATTTAAAAAGTCTGTGTTGATATCTTGGTATATTAGGAAAAATTATATAGGAGCTATTTATAATCCAGAATAGATTTTTTTTTTTTAATTATTTTTTTAATTGACATACTACAGTTCTCACTGTTTGGTAGCAAATTGGTATGTGAACTTTTAAGCTGTTGCACTGAGTATGTTTATATTTGCCTAATTTCCACTGACAATTTAACATTTTTAACTTTTGCAAAGTTGTGAACTTTAGTATATAGATAATGCGTGTACAGAATTCTGTAAGCACCATTAGACTTCTTGAAACATTTCTTTAGGTGTTGAAGATACAGTTCACTAGGAAGAACACTGAATTATTATTTTGTAAAGTAATGTAGTTTTGATATATGGTGTATAGTTTGGGGAGCAGGAACCTCAGTTTATATTATTACTGTTTTATTAAATGTTCTTAAAGTTAGATTTTCTGATAAGGTATGTTATTAAACTGTCAGTTTTGTAATTGATGTTTCTAGTCAATGTAATTCTCTTCTGTCTTTATACTGATCACAATATGACAACAGAAATACCTTTAGTTTTTAAAAGCCTCACTAACCTCAGGTTTGACAGTTCTGGTTGCGATAGAATGTATATTTTTTGATAGGACCAAATTTATAGGGAAGCAAGCAGTTAAAATTGTGTGCTCCCCTTCCCCTTCCAATCAGCTATCAAAATGTAATATTTGGAATTTTAAAACAGCTATTTCGTAGGTATATACATGTTGCATTTCACTAGGATTCTATGGTTTTTATTCTCAAATCGTTCAGAGAAATATTGGAATAAATGCTTTCAACTTTGGCATGAGAGTCTTTGCTCAATGGAAAAAAATTCAGGCAAAGTGTAAGTGCTGTTTGTGTGTGCCTCTTGTCTGTTTTGAAGAAAGCTTCCTTTATTAATGGAAATACATTCTCTTTGACTGTTTGCACCCATTCCTATTTGGGACTTACTTTTTTTTGGCGATAATTACCAGATTTGGTTGCCATAGTTAGTAAAATCAGTAACTACATGTATGTTTCAACTTTCTTTGTAGTACACATTGCTACTTGTAGTATATTTCCAGTGTCAACATCAGTATTTTAGATCCTGAACAGCAATAAATGCAATAAAGGTACTGCTGCAAGTAGAAAAGTAAGTTTGTTCATATACTGCCATACATTTGTTTATGCTAAACTTTGCGGCTGGTATGGAACAATATTGTTGAGCACGATGCATCAAAAAGGAGACAAAAACTTTAGGTTTATTCCTGACTTCAGGTTGCACTGCAATTTTGTTTCTAAATAAAACATGTTTTAGTGCTCTCGCGTGCGTATTTCATGTTCTGTATATTTTGTTTGTTTGTCTAGTCAATGCTGTTGTCATTTAGGACTATGAGCAGTGTGACCTTTGACCTGTTGGAGTTAAATTAATATTTCTTACCCTTACTAATAAAAGTTTTATATGATGACAGCGCTGCAGTGTTTATGTTCTAGTTGACATGTTAATCTAGCCATCTCTATACTTACCTATTCTGAGTGCCTTAAAGCATTGAATTGTAAATAATGCAATCCAGTGTACATACTATGATCTGATAAGTTCATGAGCAGGAGCATAATTGATTTATTTCCTCAGAAGACTTCCTATAGAAGTCTGACTACATACTAATTGTATACTGCTTGTTTTATTAATTAGTCTTATTAGCAAATTCTGCTTTTTAAGCAATATGAAATACTTTTCAGCAGTCAGTTTCTCTGTAATTAGTCCCGAGTATTAACTTCCCGCTGCTTCAAAGTCCAAATCTGTTTTTTTCACTGAGGCAAAATATCCCATTTGGAGAATTTGTAATTAAAGTTCAGTTTTTCCAAAGTTGTGTGTATTCTTTTAGTAGAGAAATTCTAACTTTTAAAAGTAAAATATTAGTGCAAAGTTTGGAATCATCATGCCTGATATACTGTTAGGTGGTTTTGTCATCTTATATTCCAAATACTCTTCAGGCCCTAGTTAATGTAAGTAGAAATTTCAATACAGGTGGTTTTTTTTACATTTTCATTGAATAGCTTCACTTTTCCCTCTAAATCTTTTCTCTTATTCTTGTTGAACTTCTCATTGGTTTTGGTCCATTTTCTCATTCTTCTGGCTGCTCCTTTTTGCATAAAACTTCTTAGCATTTTTAATAATTTTTGAGCTTGAAGTGGACATCCACCTAGATGTATGACCTATGGATTTCATTGGAAAATATGTACAATTTTTGGGTGGCAATGTGCAGTATTTGTAACTCAGTTCAGCTGTAGGTTTCATGCAGATTAAAGTTTGAAGAAGTGACTGAAGCCAAAGGGCATCAAGCATTATATGTTTATTGCGGATCTTACTGTGGGATTAATACCTTAGTAAACAACTTTGGATCTTGTTAGGTAGCTAGATTTTCATATAGAAATACTTTTCCATTTGAATTGGTTTCTGTGTTGCTAGTGATCTAGGAGCAATGCATGCTGTTCAGTGTATAAAGTGTGTGTGTGGGGGGCTTTTTCTTCAGTTTGCAATCCCAAATCCTGAAGTGAGCCTTGAATTAATACAAATCTGCAGGCTAAACGCTGCTGAAATGCTGAAGTGGTGGATAAACCTGAATTCCAATTATTTTTCAGCAGAGCTTGGAAAATTTTAGAGTTTTGTTCTTAAAAATGAAAGGTAGTGTGTTATTGTATTTGCTTTTTAAATTAAATAGGTATTTTAATAATTTTCTTAATTATTCCTTAATTTCCTTATGGAGAACTGGGTTTGTGTCATTAGTGACAGGTTTAATTGTCTTAGAATATTGCATGATATTATGATATGTGGCATTTTTGTGTAAGAAGTATGTGTTTTGCCTTTGCACTGAAGTGTTTCTACCTAGTGAATGTCAGAATTCATGTTAAATCTGTCTATTTTATGCTTAACACAATGAGCTTATTTTATTGATGTACGTATAAAACTTGCCCTCTGGCCTCCCCCTCCCCTCCCGCCATTTTGCAGTTAGTGTGTATTTTTGTCTAATACAGGTAATTGTGTTATTTGTTTTGGAATTCACGTATTAACATTGCAAAGTACTTGTGTCTGTGTTTGCATATGAACATAAAAAAAAGTATTAAACTACATAGTCATACTGCTTCTGGTATTCTGACTGTATGCTCCTAAGGAATTTGTACATTAAAATTATTTTGTACGTAATTTATAAGTGGCTGCTGAATATTTTTAATATAAAATTGCCTTGTAGACATCTCTTTATGTACCTAAATAAAATGCATATTCTTAAAGGACTGACTTAATTACAATTTCTTGTTAACTTACCTGATAGAAAGCATTGTGATTGAATGTTCTATAATGATTATATCCATTGTGAAAACAGGCTTCAGTTCTTGTCTAGGTTTGCATGGGCATACTTCTTTCCATGGAAGATTCCTTTGGAGAAAGTAAGGCAAAGACTGGCATCTACTAGTGTGTCTTCAGATACTGTATTGAGGCTCCAGTTTGCTTTTGGTTAGAAATGGGTTTGTAAAGTGTTGTTTTAGATAATTTTGATAGCATTTCTATACCTTGCTTGGATCTTAAAAAGGGAAGGCTATCAG
Organism: Aegotheles bennettii; assembly: GCA_013398125.1. Classification (NCBI taxonomy): domain Eukaryota; kingdom Metazoa; phylum Chordata; class Aves; order Caprimulgiformes; family Aegothelidae; genus Aegotheles; species Aegotheles bennettii. Next base: position 375,102 of record VZRW01012678.1, on the reverse strand, counting down.
TGTAATAAGAACAAAGTGACTGTGTAAAGGTAGTTTTCCAGATCTTTATTACAGCAGAAAGTAGAGCTACTACAGTTGATTTCTTAAAACTGTTCTTAGCATATCTCTAAATACCTGTTCCATTCTTCTCTTTTAGGTTTCTGTTTTCTAGCTGATTTCTAGCTGAACTTCTTTTGGGAAACCAGAGCACATTGAAACTCGAAGTATGAGAGGGTAGAAAAATAACAACCCCTAGTGGGATCTCAGAAATAATTGATGCTTTGTACCCCTTGGGATGTGATTTAACATAATTAAATTTAGCTGGTTTTTAATTACAACAGAAAACACTCTTGTTTTGAGAGAAGTATAGAATGTTAGGAGCATAAGCTTCAGATTTAAAAAAACTCATGGGATTAAAACCTCACGTACCTGGTTTTTACTTTTTATTCAGAAATAACTATATAAGTAATTTCTCATTGAATTGTTCAGACAATTCTCAGGATCTTAAGCTTCAGAGGCAGCAATATACTTGAATTTCTGAAACTGTTGCACAGTAATATTTCAGAATCTTATTTCTGAGTAAGTAGTGCAGTGAAGTCTTTGCAACTTTGTGTTTTGTCCTATTTCCTCTAATTGTGTCATTCAAATACATTTTTCAGTAATCGACGATTTCTGAAAATCAACACTTAAGCTAAAAGAATTACTGCTGCTACTGCAGAAATGAGTAGCGATACAAAATATTTCTATGAAGATAGGATATAGGTTGTCTTTATGAAATATATATAGTTTATTATGGTACCTTTATACAAGGGCAGTAGCTTAGGGTTACATATACAGTCATTCACATCTCTTTCAAATCTAAAGTGCTCAGCTTTTCAAAGTTGTTAAGGTGTTTTTGTATTTAATGTTCATTAAGAGTTGTGGTTGGGAGAAAAAAAAAACCAGCAAAAATTTTATCACATTGTTATTCATGCAGTAAAAATAAACTTCCTAAAGTGCTGAAAGAGCATTCTTCTCTGCTTTTTTGTTTCTTTGAAAATGTAGTTTAGCTTTTATGGATAACTTATATCCTATTTTGGTTTGTGTGAAGTGTAGACAGCTGATAAACTCTTAGGTAGATTTTATGATCAATTCACTATGTCCAAACTGCTATTTAGATGATAGGAAAGTGTTAGTCCGATTTATCTGTTCTTCTGTAATGGTGATTCTATAATGTGCTAATGGTTTTGACCTTGGAGGATTTTCTTTGGGGGAGTAATTTCTTTTGGGAAACTGCTGTTTTTACCCTGCAGTGGAAAACAACGTGATGAAGCAGAAATCAAAGCCAATAGTGATTTATTTGTATATTTCTTGAAGGAAGCTCTTTTGGTCTTTCATAATTGCTGTCTTAATGTGGTTTACTGGGAATGGGTCTCTGTTTTAGTACTGCTGTACTATACATCCAGTTGCTCTTTTATGCAGACTGTTTTTTGAGTTTGCATACTTAAAAATGGCCCGTTAAAAACAATTGTCAGTTACCTCTGAGGTATGTCAGTGGTTTGTTGGTCAAATAATTGATTTAGATGCTTAGTGTTGGTAGAATTCCTTTAGAAAATTACCCATTGCCCTTCTCTACAACTTTCTGGTAATAAAATGACCAAAAATGACTAGAACCCATAAAATTGTTGTTGACTGCAGAGATTAAAATGATACATTTTGAAAAAACTCATGAACAATTTGTTAAGAATTACAGACTTAGGAAGACATAGTGAAAATTGTCTTTTTATAATGAGAATATTGAGATTTTAGAGAAGAGCTGCTTGTGACATATTACTCATCATCATGTCAATGTATGGAGGTAATAGCTGATGAAGATGGACATTATTTTAATATTTCAGTTGGCTATTTTGAGTCTTTTTGTCCCTAAAGTCAAAGAATTAAATCTTAATAAAATTTCTTTTTAACTAGTCATATGTGTTGGTGACACGTGTAGCATTTCTCAGGTGTCTTTTGCTTGATCTCAGCAGTGGGAATTAGTGATGTTCAGAGATTGTGATTTGAAATGCACCATTGTAGTAAGTTTGATTTCATTATAGTCAAGAGAAGCAAGAATATTTTTTTTTGTATTTATGGGTTTTTTGGGAAACCTTTCTTAAAGTTCAAATTTCTAAAAAATATTTATGTAAAAACAGTACCCTCTTAGTCAAAAGGATCTGCATTCTGTGCATATTTGTTTCATTTATGCTTGCTTTTTCTGGCTAAACTAGATATTAATTTCTTTTTGCCCGTGTTAGTATTGCAGAACAAATATAGATACTGGTGAGTGAGGTAGATTCTATTCCATTTCAGGCACAGTTAACAGAATTGTTAACCACTTTATGACACTAGGATTTTTGGTTTTAGTGATGTATGAGCAAGAAGGAGGTCAGATGTCTGTAAATGTACAGTCCTTGCAGGAAATTAAAACTACTGTGAACTGAGCATGTTTAGTTTGATTGCTGTTGGGGTAGCAAGGAATCTAGTATTTTATTTTTTTTTACTGAAGTCATTCTTTTAGTTGAGCTGTCTTTATGGGGGCACTGGCTATTTTGTATTACAGTAATTTCTCAGGAATAGCACCAAGAACAGGTCCTTTATAGGGCCATATGTATAAATATTTAAGAAGAAACAAACTTCACAGTAAAGAGTCAAAATTGAAAGTAAGGCACAGGAAATTGAAAAACCTTACTCACGATATGCCAGATAATCTAGGAATAGAGTGCCAGTCTCAGGCTAAAGTCTAGTTTTCTAAATACTGGGCTATGCTGCTTTGCTTGCAGCTTTTAACAGAGAAGTAGGTATTTCTTCACTGGAATTTGTTTTTGGTTTATGATTTTTAATACTGCATGCATTCATGTTTTTGACGTAGCTATTAAGACATTGTGGGCATTTTCAAGAATACAGGCCACAAGTAAAATAGATGATCACCTTGTGTTTTGTTAATGTTGTTTACCTTTCAGTTTTCTAGAATTTTAATTTTTGCCTCTCTTGTATAAATACCTTCCTTTGCACCACTAACAGATAAACAGAAATGCCACAAACATTACCATCATGTGACTTAATGGAATTAGCTTTTTCTTTTCACTCAGTTGAATGCAGTAAGGTTTGGTTCTGGTTCAGAATGATGGGTATTTCTCAGTCCATGGGCAAATACTTACTTATTTTCTTTCTTTTTATGCTACAGGTGGACACTGATAGCAGTTGCTTCCTAATGCAAAGTGCCAGAATGCAGATTATTATGCTTTAACAGATAACTTTTATCACTTCTGCTTTGTAGTTAATGGACAAGGGAAGTCGGGAGCCTTAAATGAAAAAAAAAACCTGATATTTTGGATTTTATTTATAGAGAGAATTCCAAAGGAATCCTGGAGGAGCAAACATTCTGAAGTTTAATGGTGATGTACAATATATTTTCCTTAGCTTAAAGTCACTCAGGTTTTACTGCCATTTAATGTACTAGGCTCCAATGCTTTGATTTTTCGCATTTGAAAAATCCATTATTTATACCCAGGCAGTTCAGAAGAAACTTTTGTCTCCAACTTGAACTGGCTGTTCTAACTTTTCAATAACATGACAGTTCTCAGACGCCTGCTATAGCGACGAGGGCCCATTGTACTTAATGATACTCAGATATGACATATATTCAGTCTGTGACAAAGAGAATGTGTTCTTTACTGAACGGAAATGTTTGAAATCTGACATGACTGATGATATAGTTATATCTTAAATCATGGAAAGTAATGAGAATTTAAGACTTCCGTGTTCTGTGTATATATTTTTCTTACACAAACTTTGAGAAGTTACTGAATCTTGACACTGAGGCACTGTGTGGGTTTTAGAAAGGAAGTGGCTTATTTCAGGGAAAAATGTGTCACCAGCAATGAAAAGCTTTAAAATCCTTTGAGATAACTTTTTGAGATTCTCCTCATACATACTGTACACCTACACTGGAAAAAGTGACACTCCTGGCTTTTTCAGTTTTCTTTTATGGTCCTTTAGCACTGGTTTGCTTTTTCTCGGACAAAGTCTAAATTGATACAAAATCAGTCTTTTTCATAGTTGACTACATCATGTATGAAAGTCAGGTGTTTTGCTTGGAAGCTAAGAGAGCTTAGATAAAACTAAAAATGATTGTGTCCTTTGTAGAGCTTTGGGATTCCAGAAGAACCAGAGATCCTGGGGAAACAGTAGCTCCACTTGTTCTTACAGTAGCTTTCTACCTCACTCCCTTTAGGTCATGGTAAAGATCAGCCATCAATTGGTTTTATCTATGCCTTTAGAAGGTAAAGTGAAGAATTTACTGAGTTCTCAGATGTGATTGCTGGAGTGCCAGGAAGGTATGGTTGGAGTCACTTTTTTTTTAATCCTGTTAAGTTTTAAGGATGAATGATTGCTGCTGTATATCAATTTAGACAGTGTTAAATCCTACCTGAAGTTTGCACTTGAGTACTCAAACCAATGCATTTCAGCTCAAGAAACCAGTAAGACATCTGAACTTTAGAATTATAGGCATATCAAGTCCAAAATTGTGGGTGCGAAAGAAACTGTTTAAAATACACTGGTTACTTATGAAAAGGAGCTTGAATGCTAATAGGAAACACGTGTAAAAATTCAGAAATGAAGTTAAAAGGTAACAGCCAGGAAAGTGTAAAACTGCAAGATTAAAACACAAAATTACTATGTCTCTTAATGCTAGGTGTCTTTCACTACAAATACTGTTGTTCCTTTCCCGTAAAATTTGCATTATCAATACCTACCTTCTCACTGTACTGGATATGTTTCTGCAGTATCATACATTTATTTAATCCTATGTGATTCAATATTGTTATAAAACGTATTTATTTTATTACTATTAAGTGTAGTCTAGTGTATTATGCCACATTGATACCAACAGAAATGCCTCTCACCCACTACTTGTGTGCCTTTATTTGCACCTGAACTGGTTTGTTCTTGGGTGACAAAATACTATCCGTCTTTCATCATCTCAGCTTCTGTTTTCTTTCATAAAACTAACATTTCAGTCTTGAGTGGACAATTACAAATGCTTAAAGTACCAGGTTCCTCCCTTCTGTTATACTTGTGACACTTGAAATGGCCATTAAATTTAAAACTCATGACTTTACTGTCAGAATCCCTGATGGTTATTCATGATTAAAATGCCACAAGCTTAGAAAACTAGGTAACTTTAATATGGAAAATACCTGTGTCTGCAGAAGCTGAGATGCCCAATTGGCAGAAACATGGAAGATCTCTGACTGGTTGTTGCTTCAGTTCTTCTGTGTTTTTACTGCATATAGAAGCTCAGCCTAAATGGAAATTTTATATCTAATTAATTCCAAAATATGAGTTGAAGTTGTTTTGAGTACTCCTTGTTTGAGTCCTTGTTACCACTTTTTGTGGTTTTAGAATCACTTTTTCTGATTTTTAATGTTTTCCTTTTCCCTATTGCTGAGCCATATAAACAGAAAAATGACTAACGTTGCTTGTCAAGTAGGCAAGATATTGAAGTTGCGTATACACCAAGTGCTACTGAATGCCTAAGTTGAAAAAAGGAGGAAAAGCACCACTTAAAGATATTAAGTAAACATTTTTCATGGCAAAAATGTGATTTGAATTGTATGCTTTTAACTGTTTTTCTGGTAACATATATGAACAAACTACTGTAAGCTTGTGGATGCTATCTGTGTGCTTTCAGGTACTACTGTAAATGTGAAGTGTCTTGCTAACTACTCTTTCACTGCATCAAGGAAGAGGAAAACATTAAACAATGAACTTGGGTCTGTGCAGGTTTCTCTTTAAAAGTCATGATAGATTGAAATGCACTACTTCAGACTGGTAAATGAACTTTTCCTGGCATTCATGTGCATCTGATAAATCTTGCAAAGCTTATTTAAAACTACAGGTTATGTTTTTCTATATTTAGAAGAAGAACTGAACTCAGCCAGCCAGCTTTTTATAAATCAATCTGAATGATTTCAGCAATGAAGAATAGAGCCTCCAGTGCTATGTTTCACATCACATCCATACATAGGTTGCTATTTTCCAATTATAGGTCTTCCTTATTCAGATTATGGCTATGTTCAGTCTCCATTTTTTTCTAGACTTAATCAAACAAGTTCATCTTGATAACTCTGGAATTCAGATGTATTTGGCTGGTGCCAGAGGAGTTCATAGGAAAATGTGGAATAAATAAATTTATGAGAGTAATAATATACATAAATAATGCAAGTGTAGATAAGTTATGCAGATAATGTAAAACAGGCTGCAAAATGGCTATGTAAGTGAATACCTTTCTTGTGATGGAGGGTGGGGCAATTTTTATAAAAACTTTTCCTAAATTTTAATGCAGAACAGGTGGGTTTTTTATGTATTTTGTGCTTCTCAAATGTATGTTGCTATGTATGTCAAGTAGCTTACCTTGCTTACTTCAGCTTGGCTGGTATCAGCACTTCTTGCAGTGGTTTCCCTGATAAATACAATTACAGCTTAGTACTAGAATTGTCTCAGTTATTAATTACTGAAACCCCTAGTGTCAGCTTAATCATGTAATTAATGTTAGATTCACTAAATCCCTAATATAGCCCGTTGTTACTGGTAGCATCCATAATGTGTTTCTTACGGAAAGATGTCTTCCTTGTGTATAATCTGTTGTAGCCAAGTGTTTGTACAAGCAGTGTGGTGTACGGTGGTGGTCCAGGAAAATTGCCTTCGTGACTTTTCGGATACCTTAAGATTTGTTTCTAAAATTGTAGTAATAGATGTGTGAACTAGTTTGCCTTTTTTTTTCTACTAATACATTGCTGCATTGATGCAGCTTGAGTTTGTTTTGCAAGTTAGATTCAAAGATCTTTAGCAATTTCCCACTTAGATTTGAAAGATTCTTTGTAAATGTGTTGCCACTAACACATTTAAATAAAGAATGCTAAAGCCTTTCTTTCTCCATGTTATTTCTATTTTTTAATAGCCGTTGCTTTCTTCACATTTTTGTCCTACCTCAGATGTACTCTATATACGAACAGGGCAAGATAGCAGTGTGGCAGACTGATTTTGTGTATTTACGAAATGAGCGGGGTGCCTTTAGTTAGAATTAAAGGACACAGCAAAAGTATATGTTGAAGCCTGAAGCCTGTTGATATTATAGATAAGACAAACAGAAAATTTGACAAAAAATTAACTAGAAGAAATTACGTGGCAGTAAAGTATGCCTGAGTAGTTTCAAGCTGCTTTATCTAGCAGTTTGCATCTCAAGCTGTGCTTTGAGAATGTGGTCATCCTCCTAGGGGGTTTATATTTAGTTAGTATTTGTCTTTTGTTAAAGACAGCTGCTGTTGAGTATTGTTTGTGTGTGATCCATTGAACTTTCATCTGTGTAGCACTGAGGACAAAACTGAGATTGTACTCCTTTTTCCAAATGGCAGGAGTTGCTCAAGTTTAGGAGGTACATAGAGAAAAAAGTCCTTTACGGCACAGGAGTGTCTGGAAAGTGTACCAGCAAGAGCTGCTAGTGATGGTGTAGCTAGCTAGATCAGAAAAGCTGAGCTTTGAATCCCAGTAGTAAGGTAGAATAAAATGCTGGTTTTCTAGACTAATTATGACAGTCAAAGTCTCTTCCAGTAGAGAGCAGTCACATGGGGAACAACATATCTTCATAAACCCCATTGTTATGGACGTAGTACCAAAAACTGGTAGATAAGAACGTGACCAGACTTTAAGCCTCATTTCCTTTGTTTTTCTTGTAATGTTCCTCCATGAGTGGAAAGTATCATTAAGGAGAGAAGTAAGACTCTGGATGATGATGGGAAGGTATATTGTGATTTTAACTGGTATTGAATATAAGGTAATCTGGGGAATATCAAATATAATAGATATATCTATTGATTATAAGGGTAGGAAGGCTCTGCAGAGAGATCTATACGGGCTGGATCAATGGGCCAAGGCCAACGGGATGAGGTTCAATAAGGCCAAGTGCTGGGTCCTGCGCTTGGGTCACAACAACCCCAGGCACTGATACAGAGTAGGGGAAAAGTGGCTGGAAAGCTGCTCATCAGAAAGGGACTTGGGGGTGCTGGTTGACAGCCGGCTGGATATGAGCCAGCAGTGTGCCCAGGTGGCCAAGAAGGCCAATTTCATCTTGGCCTGCATCAAGAATAGTGTGGCCAGCAGGCCTAGGGAAGTGATTGCCCCAGTGTACTGGGCACTGGTGAGGCCGCACCTCGAGTGCTGTGTTCAGTTTTGGGCCCCTCACTTCA
>VZRW01012678.1:235102-366740 GCA_013398125.1 Aegotheles bennettii | reverse complement strand
AAGGGTGATTGGGTATTGGAATAGGTTGTGGAGTCACCATGCCTGGAGGTGTTCGAGAGGCATCTGGATGTGGTGCGTGGTGATATGGTTTAGTGGTGATGTAAATAGGTGGTTGGACTGGATGATCTTGAAGGTCTCTTCCAAACTCAATGATTCTATGATTCTATAAAAAATAGGGAGAGCACACTGCTGAATAATAGCACATTTGTAAAATGTGATCTTTCTGGTTGAATTGGCAGGTTGCAAGCATATTGTAAAAACATTTTGTTTGATGGTGCACCTACAGCCTTTGGTTTAATGATGTAAGAACACAGAAAACAAAATTCAGCTAGAAGACTTTCAACAGTTTCCTGGCCAGCAAGACTAGGGAAGTAATTGTCCCCCCTGTATTTGGCGCTGGTGAGGTCACACCTCGAGTACTGTGTTCAGTTTTGGGCCCCTCACTGTGAGAAGGACATTGAGCTGCTGGAACTTGTCCAAAGAAGGGCAGCGAAGCTGGTGAAGGGTTTAGAGCACAAGTCTTATGAGGAGCACCTGAGGGAACTGGGTTTGTTTAGTTTGGAGAAAAGGAGGCTGAGGGGAGAGCTTATTGCTCTCAACAACTACCTGAAAGGAGGTTATAGTGTGGGGGGTATTGGTTTCTTCTCCCAAGTAAAGAGAAATAGAGGAAATAGCCTCAAGTTGTGTCAGGGGAGGTTTGGATTGGATATTAGGAAAAACTTTTACTGAAAGGGTTGTCAAGCAGTGGAACAGGCTGCCCAGGGAGTTGGTTGAATCACTATCCGTGAAGGTGTTTATATGCATAGATGTAGGGACTTGGTAGAGTTAGGGTAATGGTTGGACTCCATGATCTTAAAGGTTTTTTCCAACCAAAACAGTTCTGTGATTCTGATATTAAGTGTTTTCTCCTGGGGGATATTTTTTTTAAATTAATGTTGAATGTCTATAGAATACTTAAATAATTTCTATGTAGATGGGAGAGTTTATAAATATAATTACTTTTTAATTGTCTCGAGATGATTTGGATATAAGAAAAAGGGTTAAAACTTCAAGTAGTATTTCTGAAATTTCTATTGCAGAATTGTGATTCTGCAGCTAAATTTTTTTAAAAAACTTTAATATTTTGAGTAGTGGAAAATCTGCATATCTAATGGCATAAAACACCACCGCTTACTCTTGAATCTTGGAATAGTTAAGGAGGGGAAGAGCAGGTACTTGATCAATATCAGTCTCTAATTTGGAGAAAAAAAATAAAGGAAAAACAGCACCTTGTTAATTATTTTGCTTGGTTTTGATAAGCATATGTGTTTTGCTTCATTATTTTACATTTAATCCCAGTAAAACGAGTACTATAAAAGGTGTATGTTCACTCAGCAAATTTTCTTTGAACAGATTGTGTGAAATGTTTAACTTTACCTAATTAACATGTGCAAAGGAGAACAATGCATTTTTAATGCCTTTTGTTTCCAACTTGTCCTTTCTTAACATTTATTCTTTCTGATACATTAAAAAGTATAAAAATCTGAACTTGTGTGACATTTTTCTCGTAATTGTTCAGGTGGATTTTAAATAATACACAGCTTTTTAAAATGAACTCAGTTATTGTATCATTTAACTTTTTACAAGCTTGAACTTCTCCAGTAGCTGCTTTAGTTTCTGATATTAAGAGACTGATTGGAATAGCAAAAGAGGATTTTCAAGTTACATGACCTTTGAGCTATGCTGTTTTGTAAAACCCTGTAAAATATTGTATCTTCTGCTCTGTCTTCCATCTTTTAATACAACTTTTTCATAATCAGGGGCTTATTGGCTGCTAGCTCTGGAAGTTCTATAGTTTGGGCTTGTCAGCTATCAGAGGTACCTTTTGCATGAATCCAACAGCTGTTTTATTAGTTTATGTGAGCAGACACCTTGTTTTTTTCTTTAAAAATTTTATTTACAATAGTTAGCTACTTACCTTAAGTAGAGGCATCCATGTGCTCAGCTGCAAATATTTGCTCTGAAAAAATTCCCATTGTCTTGAGGGCAGATGAGCAGACACTGTTCTGCTAGACCATCTTAAAAAGAGACGACACCTATTACATGTACCATGCTAGTTCCTATTTCACAGCTTAGTCTTGTTTCTTCGGTAGCTTTTTTCCATCCGTAGTAAAAGGCATTGCTTTTTCACTGAGCTGTAGGCCTTGCATAGAACACAATAATTTCTGTAAAGCAGGCAAGCTTGTAGAATGTCAGTCTTGTGTTTTCCTGTTTTCATCTTCATTGGAGTCTGCCTTCCAGCATCATTATTTCCATTCTGGTGAATACTCTCAGTTTTTTCCTTGTTACTTTCCTCAAATCATGAAAATTGCTCATGGTCAAGAAACACAGGTGCTAAACATTGTTTTGTGGCAATTTGAAAACAACTGTGTCTAATTTCTTTGATCAAAGTAATATTTTTTTAATGACTTCTGAGGGAGTTATAATAACACAATAGTTTTCACCATATTACAGGGGTTTTTTTGTCAGCAACAGCTTTTTGTATTCTTGTATCTATTTGTAGTTTTCAATATAGAGAGTTGCTGTACTCTGTGGTATGTTATTTTTTATAAGAATATTTATGGTTCATGTAGAAAAAGCTCTGTAACTTTGTCTTTCTACTTTAGTATCTTTTTCTTCAATAGCGATTTTTTGTCTTAATGGAAGCAGACCAATGTCCTGAAGCAGTTCTTGTTGAGTTCAAGTCTCTACTATGGTTATGGATTGTAGAATTTTAACTAGCATTTAAGTATTTATACTAAAAATGTGAGATAGGTCTGCTTCTGAGTTACGTGTGTGAACAAACACTGAACATTCCACACAGATTGTGATTTTTGAACCGAGGTTTATGCCCACAGCTGATTAATAGTCTATAATGGAAAAACTTGTTAAGAGTCTAAACATTTAGTGTCCTGTGGATCATACACATATCATCTACGGTCTCTGTCAGTTATAGTAAGGACTTTCTACCTAGCTTTAGCAGGTCCCAGAGAAGTACTAGTGGCTTGGGAAAGTGTCTCCATCTCTGTTGAGTAAGGGTTAGGCATAGTGAGGTAAATTAAGAAGTCAGTTTTGTCACAGTGAACAGTAAAAACCCTTGAAATATGAACTGTTTCACATACTGTGCTTCCATCTTTTCAGTCCTGCTTCTGTTGACAAGTCCATACCACCATTGCTACAGTCTTTACCTTTAATGAAATTCTAATGCATACTGTCATTTCCTTTCATCTTCATTGTAGGTAGAGCTTTCGAAATTAGAGGTTTTGTCTGACTTATTGTAAAATGTGTAAGTAGAGTATGTCTATCTTTCGCTTTTTTAAGAAAAAAAACCCAACAAACACAAGCTAAAAGGGAAAAAGGGGACATCACTGAGGATTTACTATTTAATTACCATAACTTTGCAAGCAGAAATGCAAAAGTCAATGTCAGTCAGTGAGTCTGTCTCCCTTGTATTCATGAACAATTCCTGTTTTAAAAATTCCCATTATTAAATGTATTTGTATTTCAATTTACAGTAATGGCAATATGTGTGTGTGTATACATAGTGTTTTCAATAATTGCCATATTACCGGACCTTGATTATTATTTTTTTTAAACCACACTCAAACTGTTGAACATTTTTGATTCTTGGAAATCATGTCTTACTTAAGTCCCTAAACCGATTTTTTTCAGTCACTGACAAATTCTTGAAACATGGTTAGGTTATTCTTTTGGTCCTCTGAAGTCACAAATCTTCCAGTCTGAAATGTGCCCTATGCTGGGACTTTACAATATGTACTGTCATCCCTGAAATCGTGGAGGGGCATCAGGTAAATGCATTTTTCCTTATACAGGGCTAACTTTGCAGAGAAATAGAAGAACTGAATGTTTGGACAAGTGAAAACCTGTAAATTTGACTGACTTTTGAGAAAAAATGATTCATTCTCCCACAGACATGTTAACTCTCTGACCCAGTTGGGGTCTAGTGTCGTAATGTCACCAGCAGAATGGGAGAGTTGATAATTCAGAGAACCTGAATTAATTAAGGATTTAGCTAATCTTACCTTGAAGTTCTCACTGCACTAAAAGTTTGCAGAATACACTATTCCCAAGGCTTTAAAAGCTGAAAATATTTCATTGTGCAGGATGAGTAAATACATTTTTTTTCTTCTGTAACTTTAAAAGGCCATCGCATTAAGTTTCTGGAGAAAGTTTGCAAAATGGTTGTGGAACAGTTGAACAGATATAAGATGATTTGGGGTTTTATGTACTATCAGTTTGCCAGTATACTTTTCTTGTTCACTGTTAAATATAAACTTCTGTTTCTTACTGAAATGACTTTGTAAGCTGTGGATCAGGCAAGTTTTCTTTTGTAAAATGCCTTGCACTCCTACAATCAACGGGAATGCATTTGCATAGATAACATCAATGTGTAAAAAGCATGATGTTGTTTCTGAATTACCCGGATGATGTGCAGGCAAATAGCACCATCCTCTGGCATTATAATGTTAGTTAAGAATTAAACATGAAATTGCTGTCTGTTATTTTTGGAATTTCAATGTAATTGTAATAGAGTGTACATATTGTACTTTCAGTTTTACATACTCATTTTGGGCTAAGGTTTTAACAGAAATTCTGGTAATTTGCATGGACTCTGTGTATTCTGTTTAGTTAAGGGACTGGCTAAGGGGGATATTTTTTTAGGGTTATCCTGCCCGTAGTGCTGACTCTGCTCTTTACATGACCATTTATGGTAGGAAGTTGCACTTCAGAAATATCAGACTGAGCTTTTTCTAAATCTCAGTGAAAGGCAATTCACAGTCATTTAAGAAAAATTCGTTGAATGAAAAAACACCACTAACGACTTACGGTTGTGTGCATGTGGGACAGTAAAGGTGATGCTACAGAACAACTGCAAATGTCTAATAAATTATTTTTACAGCAGATTGTAGCTTCGGTTATGGATTGAGAAGGGGCATCATTGGCATTGCTAGAGTGCAAAGAAATTCACCTCCCACAGATAAGGTTTCAGTAGTTACAGGATGAGTTGTACTGAGTTACGATTATGTGAAGGACTGGATTTTAGCCCATTTAACTCTAAGTGGTAGGCATGAGAAATACTGCAGGGACATTCTTGCAAAAACTTGACGGATGAGAAAGTTGCTGTTTTGATTGTTGTGAATTCCTATTGGACCTTCACATGTTTACGTATCAGAAACATCAAAAGGAGGCAGCTGATGTTTATGTAATATCTAGAGGAAAACACTCACACACACCATGTCTGCCTTTCTGTACGGCAAATCTCCGTTCCTTTAAACGGGAAGTGTTGCTTTAGTGAAACTGGAAATCTTGAGAATTTTACCCCAGGGACAGTTCCCTTCTTTCCCTTAATATATTAACTGTGAATGTGAACCAGAGCTATTATCCATGTTTCTGGAAAGACCATACCAATGGTCTAAATACAGATCTGAACTATGCATTCCTTTGTTGAAGTGTGTTGCTTAGTCATAACTTCTTACGAGATGCTGATTGGAATGTTATACTAAGCATCCAGATATTGAGCCATACAAGTTTAACTGGCTAAAACACTGAATGCTCGGAGTTGTAATAGAGGTCAGTAAAAAGTTTTATATAAAAAATATTATACCATTCTCTGAGGCATTAGGTTTCTGTGGGACATCAGATATTCTAAGCTAAATGAACACCATTCAATGGAATTAATACATTAAAGGGTCACAGATCAAAAATTGGTAAATTGCGTAAGTCCGGATGGCCAGAAGAGTTCCATGAGAAGGTATTTGTTTCAGGTACGAAGAGCAAGAGAACACAGCAGTAGCTGACTGCTGTATTCTGTATCATTTGACTTCAGTCAGGGAGGATGTGTTGCTAGCAAGAGAAATGGTGAGACTCCAGAAATTTTGGCTAAGTTCCAGGCAGGAAAGAAAATATCTCACTGCCTTGTAATAACATGTTCTACCCCATCCACTTCATCCTGTTCTAATGTCATTGTCCTTCTCATCTAATTTATTTAGTCATGTTCAATTTTTTTTTTGTTGAATTCCTGTTTGTGCCCTAAACACAACGTTTCCTCATGTCATTCCAGGTTTTTCATTGCAATTCCACTTTTCCCAAACCCCTTACCTAGGCATTCTCAGTTTCCTACTTGTATTCCAGTCATTTGCCATGATTATTTCCCATGTTTACTTCTTTCCACCCATAGTTTGCATTCATTTTCAGTTCTGATCCTCTTCTGCTTTCTTTGTTCCATGTTTAGCTCTGCATGTAACATGTCACTGAGCATGTGCCTCTTGCTTTCTCCCTCTCCTTACATGCAGTTTTTCCCCAGGTTAGGTTGTTAACTAAGGTCAATTTTTTTGTTGTCACTGTAGCTCTCATTTCATCTTCTCTGCTTTACTGATTTTCATTTTTGTAGTCCCGTCTGTCCTTGATAACCTGCTTGTCTTGCTGCTTGTCAGTGCTCACTATTCTGTTGGGTTTTTTTTCTTACCCCTGGTTTCGTGCACTTTTTATGATTGTCCGGGCAGATTCACATCTCCAGTTTACTGATGTGGTAGGAAGCTACGGAGACCACAGGAGAGGTAGAATTTGCTTTCAGGTGACACAACCAAGCCTAGCCTAATCAAAAATTTCCACAGTAGCTACATATTGAATGTTGATGAAGTATTTTGGGGATTTAGTTCTTAAGACATAAGAGCATGTACAAACTGTTTTCTAAGGCCAAATTGAGTGGATTCTCAGAAGGAGAAAAGATCACTCGAACAATTTAATTTATGCAAATAATAATTTCTTTGAGTGCCATTTTTGAAAATAAAACGTTCTGTCTGATATTTTCTCTTCCAGTTTCCCTCTTCTCCCTGTCTGGGAGGAAAAAAAAGAAAGAAAAAAAGCCCCAGCAGGTATCTTGCTTGAACAAATCAATTTTTGAACTAAAGAGTTCAACTTGCTGAAAGTTGCAAGTGTTGAAAGTAAAGCCTGAGCAATGGGTAGTGCCAGCCAGCTGTAACAGGTGAGGCTGCCAGCCCTTCTCACTGTGACTACTGCACATCAAGCTGTTGCAGCTGGATGTAATAAAGCAAACTGTTTCTGGAATTTCAGTCTTGGGGTAGCAAGTTGTGCTATTTGCATGTTGTGGACTACAGAGAACTGACCTGTGTTGGAGATACTCAGGAATATCACTCAGTAGCCTGCTGTAGCCTATTTCCTGCCTGCTGTATCAAATCTTAAATACAAAACAAAAAAATTATTGTAGTCAGGTGCAAGTAGGCATTTTTATTTTCAGCATTTTTCAGTGAAACTGCCTACTCCCAGTTTCATAAAAAAAAAAAGTCATATTCACCACCTGGAACTTTGCAGAGAAGGTAATAGTTATAACAACAAGACAGAGTTACCTGGAAAACCCCTGACTGTGGTTTCTATTAGGAAATAACCTTTCTTTTAGAAAGAAAAAGTTGTGTTATTTGGTGAATTGTTTTCTGTAGTATCTTGAAAATGGCTGCGTCTCAGCACTGGGGGGGGGTGACTTAGCAAGTTGCTTTTTCTATTGTTTTGGACTGTTGCATTATATCTGTAACAGCTGTGGATGTTCAATAGCATCCATTTATATAGTGTGATTCATAGTAGTATAATGTAATGCATATTCCTAAAAATGAGGATTTTTAAGTGGTATAATGTAAATACTAGAGTAACATTTTATTGTGAAATGTTTTCACACCTGGCATATTTACTAGAGCTAGGTAATGTTTCTTTGCTATCAGACATGCTCCTTAGAGGGCCTTGGAGTTTCTAGGATCATAGAAGAATGTGACAGATTTTCTAAGTAATTTTTTCCTTTCCTGGTTATCCTTTATTGCCTTATATGTTTGCATGAGAGAGGATTCCTGTGTGTTGAACTTAATTCTCACATGTACAACAGACTTTGTCACTGATCTGTTACATCCGAAAAAATTTAAATGCTGAGCTATAGGGATGAATGCATGGCAAATTACATGTAAGCCAGAGTGTTCTAAAAGTTAGGGAACTGTAAATTTAAGAAATCTGGGATGTTGTAAGTTCAGTGATTGTATTATGTACTGGTAAGACATGGTTGAGAATCCTGGACTTCTGATATTATTCCCAGCACTGTGATGTGTTGATAATACTACTACTCAATACCACTGCCACTGAAGATCCGGTATGCTCTCTGTGGCAAGCTTAACTGAACTGTGCTGCAAGTTGTTGCCATGTTGTACAGCATTTCGTAGAATTTGAGTGTCAAATAAATGAGTTGAATTATTAAAAAAAAAATTTTCAGTAGTGTAGCTTTTTAGTTTGACAGTTTTTTTATATTTCCTATGTTATTCTTTTTCCTATGTGATATATGCTATGAAATTTGAAGGGAGAAAAATACAATTCTACTGTTTTTTAGTCAGATTAAAGGTTTTAATTAAAGGCTCTAGGAGCTTGCAAGATTTATAGCATAAATAGAAGGATATAAACAGTTTGACACTTGTCAACTGGGGTATGCTACAGTCAGCATTTTGAAATAGCTGATGAATGGGTGTATTAGAGATTAATATAAACCCGCATGCATGTGTGCAAAAAGGTAATACATACTTCTGAGCATGAAGTTGTATGTAATCAGGCTGGCATCTCTGCATCTGGTTTTCACTGAATCACAGAACAGCTTGAGTTCGAACGGACCTTAAAGGTCATCTTGTCTAACCTCCCTGCCATGGGCCGGGACATCCCCCACTTGACCAGGTTGTTCAAGGTTGTTTTGTCATGTGTAGTCCATATTTGGAATATTTTCACAATTATAGGGCCTTAAAATTAGTTTTAAATTATAGCATAGCATATAGGAAGGGAAATATTATCGTGATAGAGGCCTCAGTTATTAAATCTGCTTTTCAGACATAACTGCATCTTGTCTGTGTTTCTGTTAGAATCATCAAATGGGTTGGTTTGGAAGGGACCTTAAGGATCATCTAGTTTCAACCCCCCTGCCACGGGCAGGGACACCTCCCACCAGACCAGGTTGCTCCAAGCCCCATCCAACCTGGCCTTGAACACTGCCAGGGAGGGGGCATCCACAGCTTCTCTGGGCAACCTGGGCCAGTGTCTCACCACCCTCACAGGAAAGAATTTCCTCCTAACATCCAATCTAAATCTACCCTCTGACAGTTTGAAACCATTATCCCTTGTCCTATTGCTATATGTCCTTGTAAAAAGTCCCTCTCCAGCTTTCCTGTAGGTCCCCTTCAGGTACTGGAAGGCTGCTTTAAGGTCTCCTGGGACATTATTGTATTGTTCTACAATAAGGTATGCCTTACTGTATTATTGTTACTAATACAGTCTATAGTTGCACTGTCAGTGCAAAATTTTTTTTTGAATCAGTGACTTGTGAAACATGGAATGAGCTCACGGCATGGTACAAAAAACTGGCACAAAACCAGTGCACTGTCTTTTTTTCTTTTATGCAATTGGTGGCTGTTGCTGTGTAATTGGTAGACAAAGTGGAAGAAACAGAAAGTCTGTAGGAGAGTAAGGGATGCAAACTCTGTCTTCTAGATCAGAAGGCATGGTGTGTTACATGTATATGGTTTAGACAGTGTGAGGACCTGCTTAAGTAAATTAATTATGTCTATTAAGTGTCAATAGCATCTAGATAGACTCCCCGGCCCCATCCAAAATTGAAATAATATGCAGCCTTCTTCTTTTAAGTATTCATACCACTTTTGAAAATAGGAGTATCAATGTAAAACAAGTAAAAATTTCTAAAGCATGTAAATGACTTAAAGCTTTAAAGAAAAAGAAGCTGCAATCTGGCCAGTCAATTAGCACACAGTTGCCCTGGAGGTGCACTCCTTTGCCAGTGCTGATACACTGCTAGTAGCTGTTTTGTCTGTGTACTGCTTTTGATTGATTCTTATTTTCACTGGCTGGTTGTCCCCTTGGTGCTTTACTACTCACTCAGTTGTAGCAATGCAGCTATTAAGAAAGGTATTGAAAGAGAATTACTGAAATAAAGTTTTTAAAAACCCAAAATAACCAAAACCCAAGGTATTTTTTAGTTGTAGATGGGTGACGTGAGGAGTAGGCACGGATTTATTTAAATGGGATTGCCATCTGAAAAAGCACGGACTCAACACGTGCCTAACATGTTGACTTTCTTCCTTTCTTGTTTTTCAAGATGACTTAGGCAAGATAAAAATTCTGGTTCATCTTATCAGAAACATGCTTCTCTGTGCAATGTATAGTTGAGCTTAAAGTTTCAGTGCTGTTGTACAATTTGATGAGGAAAAGACAAATTGGGAGAAGTCTGTGCATAGGAATCGAAAACGGTAGCATTTTGTTTCTGTTGTTGAAAGACCAAAGGGCAGGCACAGGAAAGGTAAAAGCAAAGAAAAGAGTAATAAAGGGAAGAGAGCTTTGATTGTGAAGCAGTCACTCACTGCTGTAGTTGTACTGGAGTAACGTCAGCACGGGACTCTGTTTCCTCCGGTATTGGGCTTGTCCTAATTTAGTACTGAGACAAGGTGCATCAGTGCATGTTTTGTTTTGTGCTAGTGTTTGGCTCATAGCTGCATTACGCTTTAGTCTGGGTACTCTGATGTCAGTGCAGTCTGAATACCAAATATCTGTCTGAAAACTACTTTGCTTAAAACAGGCTGGAAGTTTTGGGTTTAAAACATTTTGAATTGTGAGAACAATCATGCTGACAAGCCTTTACATTGTTAGAATTTATGAATGAATGTATACTTTCTGTTTTCATGGAAGGAAAATGCCTTTACTTTTCCTAGTGTTGTTAGTGAATTGCTAGAATTTTATAGAGTGTCCTCTGCAGTAAAATCTCTTGCTCTGTAGTTTTACGCCATTGGCCAATCAGCGCATGTACTTCCATGTGATCCACGCTTTTTTTTGCTTTTTGTAATGCCTGGAATAAGTGAAATGTAGCATTGGGACTTCTTTAGGAGTTTATGGAAGATGTATCTGTCTTTGTTTTTATTTTATATGCACTCTTGATTTCGGAAACATGTTGTCATTGATTTACGCAGTTATGTGTTTAAGAATGTCCAAATGGCAGTAGTCATAAAGAACGTTTATGAAGCCTTTCTTGCCAAAAATTTGCATATCCCTTATATCCTTTTCCTTCAGAGTTTGATTTTCCTCACAGCTGATCAGGTTGGGATTACTGCTCACAAACTTTATCCAGGCTTGTATTGCACTTCAGTTGCCATAGGTTACTCGGCTTGTTGATTAAAAAGTCTTTCTTTTAAGAATTGTATCAGCATTGTGCATTGACTTCCTTTTAGTTCCAAGGTGCACTTTGAGGATTTGCATATGATCTGTTAAATGCTGAATAGCTATGGCTTTGCCTGCTAAAGCAGATAAGAATTTATCATACAGTTTTCTCCGGTGCCCTATAGATTAGATAGTATATACTCCTTTCCCAGCCTTGTGTCCTTTGTAATGAAGCCCATAATTATTAATCTTTAATGGTGCCTGCAGTGCACAAAAGACAGACTTGGTCCTTATCTCAAATGCGCTGCTTGATTTTATTGTACTTGGTTATAAAAACATTGAAGTCAGAAAATTGTATTTGACAATTCTGTCAGTGGTGTTACTAATAATTCTTGTGTTGTCTTTGTATCAGTCTGAATGTCACCATTCCAGGCTTATCTTCTATGGTTTGGTTTGTCTTTATAAGGTGCTGGGCTGCTTCCTTCTTCCACCTATACTGAAGTATTAGTGCTTTATAAAACTAAGTATAGAAAGAAAAACAACACCCAAACTGTCAGTGCTGTCAATTGACAATTACTTTACTTTCTCTTGCTCATTGTAATTTTATTTTGTATCTTCTTTCAACTTTCAGAGTTTCCTAATATCTAGTTTTAGATTTATGTGTTTTCTGTGTCGAATACTTCATTCGTTGACTGTGTTTTGTCTCCTTGTACATTTGACTGGATCAATGCCAAACATCCCAACAGTATTTGTGCAGAGTGAATTGATTACAGAAGGTGTATTTTGTAAAACCTTTGACTTTTGATTTTTGGATCATATGTAACAAATACTGCTAATAGATTGCAAGGTATTTTGGAGCTGTATGATATGAATTGTTATCTTGGTTTCTTTCAACTAATCTCATTTCAATTTCATTCTGGTTTTTGTAATTGTTAGTTCCTAGCAGCCAGATTTCAAACATGGTATTTTCAGAGAATTAACTGTAATTTGGCTTTTAAGTGACATGTAAAGCATTCATGTTTAACTGGCAGTTAAAGATGATGGCTGCTTGAAAATTGTTAGAATTGGAGTGGAAGAAAACATACCAAGTTGGCAACAAAAGTAATGTAATTTTTACTGTAACTCAAGTGATTAATTACTTATTAAAAATACTGTAGGTGATCTATGTAGGAGCTTGAAGATGAAACAAAATCTTTGTGCTTAACTAGTAATCCTTGTCCAGTGATCTGAGAATTTTATATTCTGGATCTTTACTACTTGTTGTCAGTTACATAACTTTTTATTATTGTAAACCATGATTTGTGTTGTTGCCTTTGTTTCTCTTACTGTTTTCCCTTATTTACAGCGTACAACATATGCTGCTATTAATCATACACATACAGCCTACTTCTGCCAGAGATCTCCAAGTAAATAAAATACGTATCAGCAGATAAGACAAATGTGGAGATGATATAATGTGATTGTTTCAAGAAAGTTGCACAGCAGCTTTTTTGGTACACTGTCTATTACAGACATGTCTGCGGTATTCTGTTTCCTTACCTGAAATCTTCAGCAGCCTTGACCGCAACTTTACATACAACCTGCAAAGCAATATGATTCTGTGGTTTTAACGGTGTAGCCGTCATACTTCAGAACGCAATAAAGATTTAACCTGAATGAGTAGGACCAAATTACTCCAACAGTTCATCTTACAGTAGTAATCTAAAATAGTTAAAAGATTAACTTGTTATTTAGAATAAGTGTTCATTTGACTTCGTCTGAATTTGTCTATCACTGGAAGCACTATTTTTCTAGTTTTCAGATATACCTGTAGGTGAAGTTTATTTAAAACTTCTGGCTTAATTCTGAATTCAGGCTATTGTTTTGCTTTCCTGTGAGTATAACATCCTTCAGAAGACAAGGTGTAGCTGCTGTCACCCATGCTGTAAAGCTGGAATTCTTTTGTCTTGAAGGGAGAAGGAATCCTAACATAGTAAAGAGGGAATTGTGGGAACAAAAGAGTTAGTTTACTTCTTTTCTTTAAACTCCCTCTCCCCAGAGTAAATAATTTATTTTATTATTTTTTTTTATTTTTTTTACAGCTTGACAAGAAACTATTAGCACTGTAAATGCTATTGTGAAACTGTAGTTTCCCAAAATTCAGAATGAACCTTGCTGTGATAGTGTTTTCATTTAAGTTATAGTAAAAATTGATACCTTTAAAGTAATTAAGTTACTCAACTCTGGTAATCAGTTCTAAATAACCTGTAAGTTAGCTAGCTTGAGTATTGCTTGGCTTCTTCAGTGTAATTCAGTACGAGACAACTCTGTTTCCAGGTTTCAGGGAAGGCCTGGTAGCCAACATATTGCTTGTGCAGCTGCTGTCAGTACCAGAGGTAGACATGTTCTTTTTACCTTACAGTAGCCTTGAGGCTCAGCAATGTAAAGGTAAAAGTAAAACTCTTATCTAGAGTTAACCTAATCAGCTAGTGAGCAGCTGCAAAGCGTTTCTTCATCTTTATTGCATGAAATGCTTCTGGCGTCCTGCAGAACTGCTGCAAGTAAAGCTCTTGAATGGTGTAGGTGTCACGTGGATGCTTGGAGATATAGATGAAATTTTCACAATAAATATAACTGTGTGTAGGTTATTTTGAATAAATATGTAATATATGCAAGTAAGACACTGAAGTGTGAGAAGTTATCACAGACTGGTGTGTTTGGGTTGAAGAGAAATAATGTAACTTTTTAAACTTTATATTTAACAACCATTAGTCACAACCTTAAGTTCAAACTTACTTTTTGTCTATTACTAGGAAAAACAAGGGATTCCCAGTCAGCCAGAATGGAATCTGAAATTGTGCCAAAAGTTACCAAAATGACAGTATCTGGAAAGAAACAGTCTATGGGATTTGAAGTTCCATGGTAAGCCAAGCCCTTGTACATCAAGGTACACCAGCAGCTCTTCTTTCAGACTGATGCACCTGTAGCAAGTTTTCTTCTTCTTTTTTTTTCTATTTTTTACAGCAGTTTTAGTGTCACTCTCCAAAACTAACCATCTCAGCTTCTTGTTTGACTCAGAATTACTTTCAGAAGATGGTACCTCACGTTTTGAATTTAACAAATCCTTTCACTATGAATAGTGCAGAGAGATATCAGCTAGTCAGATTATTTAAACATCCGCTTCATAGAATACTGAACTTTCTTGGGGTTCGTTTATTTTAAATTTAGTTCTCTAAGTGGAATTATGAAATCAATAAATCTTAACTGTAATTGCTTGTTCTTCAGAGAAAGTAACACAATTAAGAATAATTTATGGGGAAAACAATTGCGACTAAACTTTGCCTTCCTCTGAAGCTTTTATTAACTTTAACAGGTGTCCAGGGTATAACTGTTGTAGAGAAGAAATTGGCCCTCCTTATGCTTTAGCTAAATTACAGTGCTTGAGCAGTGGTTCTTGGAACTGTTGAGGGGATGTCTTGTTGAGAGCATGAAAACAGACATCTGAATCAGTCTACCTACAACAGTAGCCAGCAGTGCATACTTGAAGAAATCTATAAAGACAGGGCATGCGTGTTGGGAATACAGTCCATGAAATGTCATTTCATGTAGCAATCTGTGGTCCTCCACCTTTTTTTTTTATTATTATTAGGTTGTTTCTATCAAGAATGGCTAATGGATTTTTCTTACTTGGATGTGCTTATTCTGGTTTTGAACCCAATCTTATAGTAGCCACTTAATCTATGGCAATAACTTCCATAGTTCATCCTCAGGAAGAAAATTCACAGTACAAGCAGTACCAACATCCCCATCTCATCCCACAGTGTTTGTAGTTCTTACCTGGAAAGTGTTTTTGTGAGTAAGAGAGCAGCATGGTCTTTATTTTACAGTATCTTGTGCATTTTTGATAACTGAGTTGAAAGCAAGCAGTTGCATCTACTTAGTCTCTTAAGCACATTTATTACTAGGTGTGAAGCTGATGTTATTATTCCCTTTATACTGCTAAATGCCATTGCTAAGAGACATCACTTTCATTCAGCTATTTAGATGCAGTAAGATCCAAATGAAAAATTTCTGGGCCTTTCAAAATCCTCTTTCTCTGCTGTTTGAGATTTGCAATATATAAAAGAGAGCATAATTATGTTTTCCACCTTGCCCCTACTAACCCGTGACTCTGAGTATGACAACTGGACTTGGTTGCGAAATTCCTATCAACATCATGTCACCTCCATCTCTGGTGTTTCTACTACAGTTCTTATAAATTGGAGTTTTTCATGGGGACTTTTGTGGATTAAATGAATATGGAAAGAAGTTTATAAAAAGAAAGGAATCTTAAGTGAGTGAAAAAGATCTACCAGCTAGTCCTGGATAGTAGGGATTGATTTTTTTTTTTTAGCTGTAATAAAGACTTTAAAATGTTTGTTTATGAAAAAGAGCAAATAAATAATTTTGTATCTCTAATACTTATTTAACAACTGCCACAACTTGTATATGTGTGCCTGTTCCATAGGGGGGGTGCAGATAAGAAGAGTGCTTTCTCATCTGTAGACTGGAGTAATTCCTGGATAGGCTCAGTCTCTGAGGAAAGATGGTTGGTGCCAACATGCTTCTCACCCACTCTGCTTCTCTTCAGGAACACTGAAATAGCTTGTATCATGCTTGCTTCCAATTTAGTGACATACTGGTTTTTGCAACAGAAAAAAATAAGCCTTCAGGACCTGATGATAATTCCTTTAAATAAATCCTCAGTGTTGTGAAGGTTGTGGGTTCTTTTTAATTCACTTCACTATTCAGTGGTACTGCTGAAATACCTAGTCGAGAACAAGCCTCTTGCTGTACCAACTGGATGCATGTTGGGCATTTAGCTTTAAGTGGGAGGGATAGTTAAGAAGTGTAAAAGATTTGTAAAAGAGTTGAAGATTTGTAGTATAGCCAATCAAGGAATACTGAAGGAAGCACGGTTTAAATTGTAAAGTTACCTGCGTGTCTAAAGACCCCTGCTTCAAGGAGTCCTTGATGGCCTCCTTTCTTCCTTTGTCCTACAGGCCACTGTGGAGCTTTGCCAAGGCACTAGGACTTTGACATGAAGAATGAGGGAGGAGGCCTTGACTGTATTTGGATCATATTTTTCATTCTCCGCTGTAGGACAGTGGCATCTGCTCCCCTGATGCTTTTCTTGACTAGCTCCTTTCCGCAGTCTCTGTGTAAAGTCTGCGCTAATATGTTGTGGTTAGCTGAAGCACTAGGATTGTCTTGGAAGCTTTGTAATGACTTTGTAGGCATCTGTTTCTAAACTTGAAAAACAAAAAATGAACCCTTGTCTCAACTCCATGAGTATCAGAGTTGAGATTTCTCTTCTGCAGTTACCTCCTGGATTATTGATGGCTGAATTACCAGGGAACAGAATGAATCTGTGTTTAGTAACGCCAAAGAGGGACTTGTTCTTTTGACTCTTTTCAGGCCCTTTTTATGTTATTGTTGCATTGATAAATGTACTGCAGAAGGTTTAGAATAAGACAGATTTCCAAGTATGTAGTTCCTATCACTGACCAAAAGCACGGTGTTATAAATTATTCATAGCAGTTTGGATTCTAAAGCACCTGTGACTGCCCTGTAGTCTCACTCCCAAATATTTGTATGGTGTTGGTGCAGACAATATTAGAAGATGATTGTATAGTATGTATGAACTACCTTTTTTGTCATTTTTATAGGATTTTAAGGGTAATTCATGGACCTTGTTTTTAAAACCAGTGGCCTAACATTAGCAAAAATAACCATTCTTTGACAAGCTATTCAGTCTTTGTGATTCAATCTTGTTATGAGGTATGACCTTATAATGATAAATTAATCTTATTTAAAATGAATGGGTTATTAGAAGTCATGTATTGCTTTAAGCATTGATTGCCTTTGTTGTTGGGTATTCTTATGGGATTGTCTACAAAAAATGGAGTTTTCTTACTTCTGACAAACTGTTTTTCTGATGCTCTCGCAAAACTTATTTACCAGGCTTTTTCTTCCTGTTAAGTCATGAAGGAAGCCAGTAGAAGTTGTGAGCAAAAAAGGGTGATTATTTTAACCAACCTGACCAATATTGTGTAATTAATAATTTTGAAAGGGGAAATAAATGTAGACATTCCTGTAATGACTGTAAGTACTCCGAAAGAGTCGGTTGTATAAAAATAATTCACTAAGTGTCCAGACTAGAAAATTGAAAATAATGTTTAAAAGCTAAATGATGCAGTTAATCTTCAGCAGATAAGGTTTCAGGTTCTTCTTTGAATGCACCGTAGTGTGAACTTTTCAACAGTTGTGTGAGATGGAGTGTCTTCTAACATGTCTTATAACAATGTATGGTGCATTTCTTAATTTTCCCCAGAAAACAGTGATGTAACCATAACATTTTACTCTGTTTACCCTTAGTGCCCTTGTTAGCAAGGCAACATAGGCAGTTTCTGGCCTGGCAGTTTTCATTTTGACTAAATGTTGATCCTTGCCAGGCTTTTGTATGTCTGCTAATTTCCTAATAAAAAGCTGTGTAAGCTCTTTTGACATTTGTGCCTGGATTTCTGGTGGTCAAGCTTTCTTGAGTACATAATCTCAGTGCACAAACAAGGTGCTTAATGGTTCTGTCCTTTCAAAGGAGTCAAGAGTTGCTTAATTAATGGCTCCATATTAGCAGCTGGCAGTGATATGGCAGACAGACACAAATGTTGGCAAACTGAGACCACTCTTGGTACAAGTTTCATGAAGTTCTCATACTAAGATACAAGCAATCGGTTAGGAAGTGCTTTTCCTCAAAATACAAATTTTTCTTGGGATGGTGTTTCAACATGCTTCAGATCAAGTTGGAACTTTGCTACTGAAGATGCTTGCTAATGCAATCAACTTGTTTATACCCTCAACTGCCTGCACTAGCGACATACTAGGTACTAGTATGTTATCCTACATGCTCTGTCTTCTGACAGAAATTTTCAATTCAATAATTTTGAAAAATCTTAGTGGGAAAGGCTTACTGAAAAGCATTTTCAATGTCGTTCATTTTTTCAATGACTGTTAAGAGATGAAGCTCCTTAACATTTTTCTGAGCTGTTACCAAGCTTTCCTTATGGGAACCAGATTAGTAGTTTATTGAATAACTAACTATCAGGATCTTATTGCTCCATCTCTCTTCATGTACTTCCATGAGACTGGAATTGTGCTTTTCACTTGCCCATCTTCTTGTTTAGGTACCTGTCAATAAATTCACTCTCTCTTCCCCCAACATTGGTCAGCCAAAAGCTAAATTATCTCATGAGAGATGCTCTGTAAGTAGATCATATACTCTGTCCATTCTGATGTTCTGCCTCTGAAATAACAAGTCTTGATGTATCATGGCACAGGTTGTTTTCAGGTTTCCAAAACATGGTAGTATCTGAAACCTGTAGAACTGTAAATGTAGCAGTGTACTGATTGTTCAAATATTGCACCCTTGAAAAAGTAGCAAGGCCCAGTGTTATGATGACAGGAGTCATGTTTCACTTACTTCACTTGTATGTAGCATTTTTCTTTGCACGACTCAAAAGTAAAAACTGTTTGGCAGCTTTAAGCAGTGGTAGCCACAATAAATGCTACTTAGAATTGAGAGAATAGTTATTTTATCTGGCAATAACTGTGATTCTTTTCAGGTGCTGTAATTAGTTTGAATTCTACTGCTCAGCGTGCATCCTAATTTTTGGAATTCTTATTGACATAGGTTTTGGCCTACAGAAGGATCTGAGCATCTGGGATTAGAAAGACAATCTTTACCGAGCTAAATAAAATAGAATTTAGAACCTTACTAATAGAAACTTACTATCTTTCAAAACACACTTTTGTCTTTTAATAGGCTTGGTGTGACAGTCTTTGAATATATTTTTGAAAGCTGTAGAAAAACATGAGTTATGTTTTTGGGTCACATTATTTGCAGCTTCATCTAAATATCTTCCTTTCATATTTTTTTTTTTTCATTTTTGAAAATTCGCTTTGGGAAGAAATGCAGTCATTGAAAAGGAGAGAAAACTATTACCAACTGCAAAAGCTGCTTTGATATGGCTTCTTATACAAATACTTCTCTCCAGAACTTCAATTAGAATTTCAAGGAAGAAAACTTGATAGCAGTGTAAAATTCCATATTTGTATTACAATGGGACTTTTTTGCATCAACACTAGTCAAAGTACGTCAGTGTGAAAGTGCTAGATGTTATGCTGACACTGAACTGAAGTTTATCTGAAAAAAGGGAAGAAGATGAAAGAGGGTCTTAATCTTGATGAAAGCTGTCTAGTGTAAGTTAATTGTAAATATTTGAGGCTCTCTTAATACATGATTCAGGCAAAAATGATCTGGTGTACTTCGTATCACTAAGATGATTTTAAATATGTTATTAAAATATGTAGAAATCTTTGTCACCGCAGTTCTCTGCATAGTTGCCTTCTATCAACTTGATTGTTTTCAGTTAATCTTTATGAAGTAAAATATCCCTAAAGAGACATTGGAGAAAATAATTGTTGTGCCATTCCAAAGTAGATTTTCATGTTGAACTTAATGTACTTTTTAAGGAACTTTAAAAAATAGAGCCTTCTGTTCAGCCTTGTAGAAATGTGCTAATCTTTTATTAGAAAAGAAAGCACAAACAACTGTAGTGATTGTTTTAATGTGGAATAGTTCAAGTGCAATCATCTTTCTCCATATCTACATCTTAAAGCAATGATGACTCACTAATTTTTGGAATTTAGGGAATCAAGTGTATCTTCCTAAAAAGGGCATTCAGCTTGTCTAAGGCTATACCTGGTGATACAGTGCAGCTGCTTTTGTAGTGTCAAATCTAAAATGTCGTGATTGTGTTATGTAAGGCAATAGTTTGATATACATTTGTCCTTCTCCTTCAAATGGTTTAGAATATTTTGATAGGATAAGTTCTTGTGAATAGACTTTATATAGAATTGTCTATCCATTATGCAGAAGCGCAGGTACCATCTGTGCCTCTGCAACCAGCACGGCTGACATAAACAAAGTTCTTTGCTAAGCTAATTTGAGAGACGTGCTTGTGCATCCAGCCTTGATGCAAGATCCTGGCCTTGAGTTGTGGAACTGTAGCCAGAAAACCCAAGTGCTCACATTTCTGCTTCTGGGTCTTATAATCGAGCTAAAAACGTGGCTTTGCGCCTTATGAAAAAGGTGTCAAAATCAGTCTGCTATGGTACTGATTACACAGGTGGTTTCTGAAACTGAGGGGAAAAAGGGAAACCTATAAAATGTCCCATGTTGCTTAGTGCTATAAAGAGAGGCTAATTTTGCCTTCAGCCTGAACATTTCCTAGGTTTAATTTTTCAGATTATAACTCCTGAACTGTGTTCAGTAGACTAATATGCTTGGACTATATTGTTTCCTGAGATACATGCAATGGAAAGGGACTAATACAACACAATGAATCCTACGCAGACAGAAAATGAGAAATAATGTCATGTAAAAGCACAGATGTGACAATGTGGGATTCCTAAGTAACAAAATAAGTAGGTTTGTCTATAGAAGTTGAAAAGAGGAAGACTGGGAAGTTAATTGTGGTATGAAAACAGTGGAGAGTAAAAAATTCACACTGGATGTGGAGACACTTGAGTCTGAGAGCCATGAATCCACTCTACAGAAAGCAGCCTGCAGCACTGTGATACTGCATTGGAAAGGATTTTCAGTTTTTCAGGGGAAGAAGCCTCTTCTCCTTGGATACGGTTTTAAATACAGTATTTTGTAGGTATTTTCAATACACTTTAATTATCAGTAGTTTGTATATTGAAGTTTGCTGTGATATGATGTTGCCATACCTGTATTAGCTGCTTCTTTCCTTGTCTTGCTGTTTACATTAATACCTCACCATGGAGCTCTGTCAGGCACTAAGAAAGCTTTTGCTCTCTTGAAAATGTTACTTAGCATTTGTTTTTAGTGGTCATCTTTGCCATAACAGGTGAAGAATCATATTATATATTCTCAGAATGCTTGTGTAAATTAGGAAAATATCCTCATTTACAAATCAGAGAGTGAAAAGAATAATATATTTAGGACTATTTACTATTGGGATTGGTATGGTGCTCTGTGGGAGAACATAGTATTATAGGAGAGGAGTTGGGAAATCCAGATCTCTTTAGTCCTAAAATCCTTGTTTTATGCATAAACCAAATTTTCTCAGTAGTGATAAATGTGAATTGTCCGTATGGTTCTGTGTAAGCATTGCACCTTAAATTGCAGCTCAGATGTGCTTACTATCTCCTCTTTGTGCTCTATTGTTTCTCTCACAATGGAACGTCACTACGTTCAGCTGCAATACTTGCAGTGTATGTGGAAGCTGTTTTAGGATCGATGCTTCAAAGTTGACTTGAGCTCTTACTTCAGTGACAACGACTCTGTGGTTGTTTTGCACAACTGTCCTTTCCCTCCGTGTTAAAACAAGTGGCTGTGGGAAGCTTTTGTTTTTCCATTTCATGTATTTTAGAAGATTATTTCTTATCTTGCTTTTTGACACAGTGCTTCTCAGACAAGATGTTCAGAGCTGGTATCTGTGCAGTTTGTATCCATCTGCTTATCACTTCCACCTTAATGGGCTTATCACATACTCTCTGTCTGGGGCTTACGTGATAGTGAAGGGAAAACACAATTTCTCTCCTACATTTCTACAGCTTCTTTGTTGTTTGCATTCCTTGTGTTTTCTTTTTTTTTTCCCTAGTGTGATTGCTGAAGAAAATGGCCATCCTAACACACCTCAGAAAGGACTGTTAACTGAAGATGCTAGTGCAGCTTCGGGGGTACTTGAGGCAGTCTCAAAATCTGCTCTTTCACCCCAAGTAGTGCAGGTTTCAGAAGAGCAGAATACAGTGCCTACTCCAGTAAAAAAGTCAAGCAAGACAAAACCACAGATAGATGTGAAAGCAGAGTTGGAGAAGAGACAAGGAGGAAAGCAACTGCTTAATTTGGTGGTAATAGGTAATACTGTTAAATTACATTTTTGGCAAACATAGAGATTAAAAACTGTGTTGATTGAATCTGCAAGTGATAGAGAAGCAAAACCGTCCTCTCTCCAGGGAAGGGAAATCTCATCCTGTTTTCAGTCCCATCTGCTTGACCATTGTTCTTTGGAGGGAGTACATTTAGATGTCCTTGACTAGGACAATGAGGTTGACTTAGCTTCCTTTTGACAGTACAGTAAAATATACTTTGGTTTGGTTTCATTCTTGCAGTATGTTATTTTTAGTGTGAATTTGGAGATGCTATGTGTCTGTCAAGCTAACTGACTGTTTCAATAAACTGTCTCTCTGTGTCTCTGTCTTACAGGATTGTGTAGTTCTATGGATTTCATAAGAATTACTAGTGCATGTGATTTTCATATGTTTTAGTATATTTCTTCTTGTACTATATTTAAAATGTGTAAAGTAATAAAATTGATATAATATTTATTTCCCTCCATAGGACATGTTGATGCAGGTAAAAGTACTTTAATGGGTCACCTGCTCTACCTTTTGGGAAATGTGAACAAAAGAACTATGCACAAATATGAACAGGAATCTAAGAAGGCTGGCAAAGCTTCATTTGCCTATGCATGGGTCTTGGATGAAACTGGTGAAGAAAGAGAAAGGTAGAAATATCTTTTGATGAGAATTACTTTTTTTTCCCTGAAAGAACAACCATCTTCAGCATCAATCTAACTGATGCTGAAGAACATGGAGTAAGACAGTCCCTATCAAATGTGTAACTGTTACTGTTTTTAAAGGTGAATACACTTTTTGCAGTGTCCCTGCATATAAACTTTTGCCCATGTGAGTCTTTTCATTTATGAAATGCAGATATGAACCTGGGTGGGGATGTGTGTGTGTGGGGTGCAGGTACAGGGAAGGAGGGAACAATCCCGAAATGACCAAACACAAATTTTAAAAGTAGCATTACATCAGTTAAAGCTGATGATATTGTAGTGTGGAAGTGTTGTTGTGACATTAGAGTCTAAGGCTGTAAAAGAAGAAAAACTAATGGGGGAAAGGTCTTTTTCTTAATCCCCGTAGGTGTCTCTGGGCATAAAACAGACAAACTTTGAAGATCAATTCCTTTCACAGATCTGTAATAGAATAAGTAAGCACTGTGTTAAGTATGTTATGTTATTAATAGGAGTTACCTTTGATAGAATGTAATTAACATGTGAAACTGGAAATAGAGACAAATATTTATTGCCTGTGAGGACTGAAATGTTAACAGAAAGTAAAGTTTGTGAAATAATTGTCATGAGCCTTAAAAGTGATATCCCTTGGTCTATGATTTTTTTTTAGTATCCAACAGTTCTGCATTTAGGTACCAGACTTTTCTTCAGAAGATAAATTGTAATTATTAAGGGAAAAGTTTTCTGAATTGGTATTTTTATTGTTTTTTTTTCTCTTTACTTTGAGTTTTGTATTTTTAAAGAAAAACTTTCTGGAGCCGTCTGTAAGTGTTTGACGTTTTGGGATAGTTATTTTTTTTTTGGGGGGGGGAGGTTTTTGGGTTTTTTTTTGTTGTTTTTTTTGTTGGTTTGTTTTCGGGTTTTTTTTCATTGGAGGTAGCATATTTTAAGTATCTGTGCTCATGTGAGACATTTTGTCCCCTGAAAGTGCCTGTCTGTCTTCATCATCTATGTAGGGAGATGCAGATGGCTAACCCAGATACAGACATGTGCATGATAGCTGCTTGCTTTTGATCAGATGAATCCTATTCTGTGTACTGTACAGAACAAGTGGTTGTTAGTGAGATGTGAAATGGAGTCAAAGTGCTGTGATCCCTCCTTGATAATCAGTAGCTCTGCATATGGATCTTTGCAGATATATAACTACATTCCTATAGTCCCATACTTTCTGTTTTTTTATTCTTGGCTATGTTTCTGTTACTCTATGATGCCTTCCTCTGAAGAGCTAAGTATTAAAAGTAGAATTAATAATGATTTAAATACGTAGTCCAATTTTCATGTTCTCACTGTACTTGTTGGGACACAATTTATGGTTGCATGGCATTAGTGCAGTGAATTCTGGGTGTTTGTTTCTTCGGAACCGATTTATTGAAAGGCAGTTCTAGAGGTCTGCTTTTCCAGCAAGCAGGTTTCTTTCAATTTTTTTTGTGCAAGCTAAACAAAATAAAAGCTATTAAGTGTATAACTTCATGATCATGGTTTTAATAGCTTACTTATTATGTCTATGAAGCTTTCAAAGCAGTTTTAATGGTGCATTGCATGTATGCTTTGTTCAAGGGGAGTGACAATGGATGTGGGTATGACGAAATTTGAGACAAAGACTAAAGTAATTACACTGATGGATGCTCCAGGCCACAAAGACTTCATTCCAAATATGATCACAGGAGCTGCACAGGTAGAGATGGTCTAAAACTCTTTTTCCAAAAGCATTATTATTTATAACTTTTTCTTACATTGGCTTTCTTCTTTTAAAATCTAAAATGAAACAGAATCATTGATGGTGCTAAGTAAGATATCTTTGAGGTTTTCATGAGTTTTCTAAACTTAAAGAAGAGTATGTTTAACTTGAAAGGCAGTTTCTTTTCTGTTTTTAGGATGTTAACTTTTTTGGAGGAGAGTTTTAATAGGGAAGTAATTTGAATTCTAAGTTATAGTTCGATAATCAGAGTTGAGCTTTGAAAGCTATTCAGATGTGGCGTATGTCTACTCAACAAGAAGTTCTGTGGAAGTGGTCTTGTAGGTAAAGATTTCAAGTAGTTTTGAGCTTAAAGAAAAAAAAGATTTGGAGAGGTGAAACAAAAGGCATTCTTCTGTTTAACAATGTATTTTATATGGAATGAGAAAGCAACATAGATAGCCAAGTTTATGCAGAATGCATCTGTGTTGTCAATATGACATTTGCGGAGCCTACGTGCCACTTGTTTTAGGAGCAGTAGGCAAAGTAAAAAGTATTGGACACTACCTGTTGAATTCACTATGGCACTTGCCATTCTCATGCAGGTTAGTTATTTAGTTTATGGAAACAATAAATCGGAGGGGGGAAGAATAAAATGTGGTTACATGGCATAAAATGCATGATTTTTTTTTTCATTTAAAGGCTCCCTTTTTTAAATAGTAGAATAGTAGAGGTGTAATCAAAGAATTTTTTTTCCCAAAGCTAAGCTACTGTGTAGAGGTTTTTGCTTTGTGCATGTCATTACAGTCTGAAATGTGAGTTTTATCTGAAGGTCTTAGTAAGGATAGGTACTGTTGGTGTGATTTTAGAGATGGAGAACTGTATTGTAGGAAGACTGATTTGCTCCAGACAGAACCTGGGTAAGAATTCAGACCATACAACCCAGTGGTTAGGCTGCAGAATAGTCAGAAGTTTGCAAATTATGATGTAGAGCTTGTACAGTCATCTATCTTGTGGAGCATGTTGTAGGAAGTTAAAGAATTTTAAAATTAGAAATGGATCTTCAGTTTTAGAACAGTCAAAATGTTGGCTCAGCCATGCCATTTTCTTTACAACTTTAATTTAGATTTGTTTGTCTTTTGTGGAAAAAGTAGTACAGTGTTAAGAGAGGATTTGCAGATCTGCCAGAAGCTGAATCAGTTCATCAGAAGATGGGGGTGGCCATATAAGACTTGGTATCTCTGTGTTCCCTCAGCTCTCAGGATGGTGAGGGGCTAATCTGTTCTGAAGCCTGTTAAGGAATCACTGAAACTTTGCAAGTTTCTGTTGCCTATTAGAGCAGGCTTAGCATTAAAGCAGTGGGTGGAAGATAGCAAATGTGGAAAGGGCTCTGATGCCTTTTTATGTTGGAGAATTCTGTTAGGAGGTGAATCCCCAACTGCTGTTAACAAAATGCAAATTAGCCTTATCAGGGCCAGGATCTGGCCTTTGATGCATATGCTTAATTCACGTAAGTCTGGAGGTATAGTTTTATAATTTAGAAAATACAGGATGTCCTTTTTTGAGGGAGAATTTCACCACAATGCACTTCTGAGGCTGAGAGCTGCGGGGAAATTTATTCCTCATCCTTTTCCCGTTCTCACACTTGCACCGTCTCTGTATGAGCTGTGGGGATTTCACACCTAGGACAACGTGAGGGGAATTCAGAGCCTGGATAGCGTGCTGTCTCTGTTCCTTCTCCTGGCATCCTGAAGCATAAAAATTTAAGGGAGAAAATACCACTTTTTCTCCTCTCTCTTTCCATTATGTCCATCTCATCAGTCCTATGAAATTCTTACACCTGCCTCTTCACAGCGGTACCCTTATTGTTCACATCTGTTGCTGTTGCTGGGTACATGATGGTGGTCTAACTGGCTGTTACTTACCAAAGCAGGAAAAGTAGAAGAAATACTAGCAGCATTTAAGGCGAACAGCAAAATCTGTGGCTCTTCCCTGTGCTTTTCCCATGCTGACTTTTGTGGAGTGCAGACTGTGATACCTATTTGGTCTTAGTGCTCTGGCAGAGAGTTTGCCTAGATGATAAAATAGGCTACTTTGTCTTTTCCACGCTGTGATTCTAGAATGCTCCAGTGAAGCATACACATCAACATACAGGTTGTTCCAGTTGTATAGTGAGGTGATTAGTCTGTAATTTTTTCAGCTTCTCGCTATGAAGGTATCCATACTGAGGCAGGGAGAAGTGGATGTTGTGCTCATACCTGTTCTTTAGCTTCTGGAGCATGGGCTGCTTTTGTTCAGTTGAGGTCCGTGCAGCATATCCATCGTGGGTAGTTTGAAAAGGTCAGGTTCCCAAAACCAAGAGTTGGCTTGTGTTTAACCAAAAATGGTGGTTTGTGACATAATATCTCATCGAAGTGGACATGACACAGATAGGAGCAGCTTCAATTACATTTGAAGCACATCAGGATTCCTCCCATGTAAAGTATATATTGTGCAAAATGTTGCTGATTGATATATTTGCCCAGATTATTTCCACCTCTTAACCACTTTTGATTGTATCTTTTTTTAATCTAGGCTGATGTGGCTGTTTTGGTTGTGGATGCTAGCAGAGGAGAGTTTGAAGCAGGGTTTGAGACGGGTGGACAGACACGAGAACATGGATTATTAGTGCGCTCTCTTGGAGTGACACAGCTAGCTGTTGCAGTCAATAAAATGGACCAGGTACATGCTTAATTTTTTCATTTAATTGAAGGGCTTCCATCTAGGATTGTGGACGCTAAGTTTAAGGATCAATATTGTGAAACTAATAGTAAAATATTGTTTCTTTCTTTGATTCTCATCTGTCTCTCGTATTTAGACTTTACAATACTTTTTATTTATGGGTGCATTTTTAAAGTACACGGAAGGATAGTTCTCATGCTAAAATGAGTAGAGATCCCTCTTGTACTTGTGAAAATCTCACATAAGCAGTTAAGGCAGTGGCATCTGCAAGGGGCTCTTGGTGATCATTTGGGTCAAGACCCAAGAGCTTTACTTAACCTGTAAAGTGTATTAAATATTACTAGTTGCATTTCAGATTATTACTGTGTTGTGTATATTGTTACTGAACCTAAATTTTATATAAACTTAAGAAAAAAAAGCTGCTGTTCAGGGACAAATCAAACTAAAGGGGCTTGCAGTTTAAGTGGTGTGTTTGCTATCAGTAATTGTTAACATATATGCTCTTACGTATTCAACTATGAATCCACCTGGAAATCTCATATTTGTAAATTCATTGGGTGCTATGTGAGAAGAGCACCTACTGGTACTACAGAGTTCATGACGTGCCAGCGGTATGTTCAAGTCGTGGTTAAAAACCTAACAATTTTATTATCATAATTTGCTTTCTATTTTAGGTCAATTGGCAGCAGGAAAGATTTCAGGAAATTACGAGTAAGCTTGGCCAATTTCTTAAACAAGCTGGCTTTAAGGTAATGTAAATTTATGAGGTCTTTGTTGCTTTGTTCAAACATTTGGGTAGGATGACCTTTTCTTACAGTCAGCTTATTTTGTGTCACTTTCCTACAACTACTATGTGCACATAGTATGGCAGATTGCTTTTCTTACTTATAAGGGTGTATGTTGAGCCCTGGATATGGTTAGTCCGTTCTTTAATACTTTTTCTGTCATCGTGTTTAAGTCTGTTGAATCTTTGGGGCAGTTGTCTCACTTGTCTCACTTGTAGTTTCTTGGGATTGTTATCTAGAAACCAAGGACCATCTATCTTAATGTTCAGGATTAGATCACAGAATCACAGAATCACAGAATCCTAGGGGTTGGAAGGGACCTCGAAAGATCATCTAGTCCAACCCCCCTGCCAGAGCAGGGTCACCTAGAGTACATCACACAGGAACGCATCCAGGCGGGTTTTGAATGTCTCCAGTGAAGGAGACTCCACAACCTCTCTGGGCAGCCTGTTCCAGTGCTCTGTCACTCTCACAGGAAAGAAGTTTTTCCTGATATTCACATGGAACCTCCTGTGCTCCAGTTTGCATCCATTGCCCCTTGTCCTATCATTGGTCATTACTGTAAAAAGCTTGGCTCCATCGTCCTGACCCTCACCCTTTACATATTTGTAAACATGGATGAGGTCACCCCTCAGTCTCCTTTTCTCCAAGCTAAAGAGACCCAGCTCCCTCAGCCTTTCCTCATAAGGGAGATGTTCCACTCCCTTAATCATCTTAGTGGCTCTGCGCTGGACTCTCTCAAGCAGTTCCATGTCCTTCTTGAACTGTGGGGCCCAGAACTGGACACAATACTCCAGATGTGGCCTCACCAAGGCAGAATAGAGGGGGAGGAGAACCTCTCTTGACCTACTAACCACCCCCTTTCTAATGCACCCCAGGATGCCATTGGCCTTCTTGGCCACAAGGGCACATTGCTGGCTCATGGTCATCCTCCTGTCCACCAGGACCCCCAGGTCCCTTTCTCCTACACTGCTCTCCAGCAGGTCAGCCCCCAGCCTGTACTGGTGCATGGTGTTGTTCTTCCCCAGATGCAAAACTCTGCACTTGCCCTTGTTGAATTTCATTAAGTTTCTCCCCGCCCAACTCTCCAGCCTATCAAGGTCTCTTTGAATGGCAGCACAACCCTCTGGTGTGTCAGCCACTCCTCCCAGTTTAGTGTCATCAGCAAACTTGCTGAGGATACATTCTGTACCCTCATCCAGGTCGTTGATGAAGATATTGAACAACACCGGTCCCAGTACCGACCCCTGAGGGACTCCACTAGTTACAGACCTCCAACTAGATTCTGTCCCATTAACTACAACTCTCTGACTTCTTCCCTTTAACCAGTTCTTGATCCACCTCACTACCTGATCACCAAACCCATACTTTATCAGCTTATATACAAGGATGCTGTGGGAGACAGTGTCAAATGCTTTACTGAAATCGAGATAAAATCGAGATGAATGACAGTAGAGTTTTATACCAGAGCAGGTGTCAGTGTGGATTATGAACTCGTAAGAACACTTTCCATTTGCCATTCTTTACTGTTCTCATGCTTCCTCAGTTCTAACTGCTATCTATTTGAACTGGCTGTGGCCTTCCTGAAATCCCTATGCATAAACCAGCAATTCAAACTGAAGCTTTGCCTGTCAGATACAGAATTGGAATTTGTTACCTGAGCTCAGTTTCTAGTTGTTAATGTTGCTATTATCATATTTAAATATCTCCAACTCTTTCTTGGGGCACTGTGATCAGGCAAGAGGTAAGCAGAAAGGAAATGGATTGACTGAGTAATCTGCCTTCTTCAGGGAAAATACAAATGTGCCCACTGTTCTTTTATAGCTTAGATGCATAATATTGAAAAAATGCACCTCTTGCTTCTGCTAGAAGATCCTGTTAATGTATGCTTACCTTCTGTTTGTTTTCTTAATTAGGAGTCAGATGTGGCTTATATCCCAACGAGTGGTCTTGGTGGTGAAAATCTGGTCACAAGGAGTCAGTCAAGTGACCTCACACAGTGGTATAAAGGAAAGTGTTTGTTAGAGCAAATTGGTGAGTGCAATTTTCCTCATTTAAAAACTAATATAACTTATTCCTGTGTATGTCAGAACTTCTATTTTGGGGGAAATGTGGGATTAAGTCTTTGGAATGCAATATAGTTGATTTATCTCTAAATGAGAAGTTGCTGAGATAGCTATTGAATACAGAAATTCTAAAAGGTCTTATCAATTTATTTGCAGATTCTTTCAAGCCACCACAGAGATCAGTGGATAAACCATTTAGGTTGTGTGTTGCTGATGTTTTTAAAGGTTCGTTGGTTTTATATTTGTTTTCACTGTCATTTCACTGATATTTAACATAAGTGTTGAAAAATGATGTAAAAATAGGACTTAAAGTAGGACCTTTATGTGTATCAGTAGTCTTGAACAGGAATAGTAAGTTTACAATCACTGTTCTTTGTCAGGTCTTAGATAGTACCGCTAAAGAAGAAACACACTAGAAAAGAAAGTGAGGAAGAAAATTTGCATGACCAGCTAATTGGCTATATAGTTGATGGTTCTGTGAGACTGAATTTGGGAGTTTCTCTTTCCCAAACTGGTTCTTGTTGCCTAAATAAATGAACTTCCACTCCTAGATTTTAAAAAAGTTTGACTTGTTCTTTTTATGTTCATTGTTCAAAGATAAGTTCCTTCATTTTCGTATAAAAATTTGGGGAGGTAAGGTGGAAGAAAAGGGTGGTGGTGGTGAAACTGTTATAACCAACCAAAGGATTTAATGAAAGGCAGCTAGCTATTGCCTAGCACTAATAGAGATATGGACAAGTATTTATAACCAGTTCTTATTCCCATTGTCTGGAGAAAATAGACTGCCTTGAACCGTTAAGGTTCTCATGGTAAATTTGATATTTTTTTTTTCAGCTAAATGCATTTACATTTACAGGTAATTTAGAAGAAATAAGGTTTGTAATGCTCATCCTATTTGAAATGGGTTCAGTAGGTCCCTTGAGAAATGTTGCAAACTAAATGACAGCATAATTTGAAAAGTTGTAAATACTTACATTCAAATACTATTATTGAAATTCATATTTTAAAATAAATTTTACTTTATAGGGTGTTTATAGGGGAAGTACAAACAAACCAGATCAAAAGACTAGTTGTAATTAGAAAAATCAGTTTTGTGCAATTTTCATATGGGTCTTTGAGAGAACACTAGTTTCTTTACATACCCTGGGTTAGCTGACTTAACGTACTGAAGTCATAATGTTAAATATTGAAACCTTGAAATGATTATTTCCCCTAGTGTGTTACCACTAGTTTTGTCATCGGGGCCATCACTGTATTATTTATTTATTTTTTTTTTAAATTTTGTGAGCTGTGGGAAAGTGTGTTAGAATTATTGATTGAGATCTTTCAGAATATTATTACAACTTTTTTGTTACAATGCTCATTTTTGTGTTGAGCTAAGTTTCACAAAATAAGCAATTTTGACTAAATATGTTCTGTCTGATGTTTTTGCTAACGGATGCAGAAAAAATGACTTTGTAAGGGACACAATTTACATACACAGTGCTTATCACTAAATGTGGCCTTTTAGGTGTTTTTTAGGCTATTTTTTTCTTACTTTGTGATCTGAAACCTTAATTAACTTGGATGCCAGCAGAAGTAGCTACAGGTACAAGTACATGAAGCAACAGTTGTTCTTGACTCCAGTGCCTGTGCGTTCTCAGGAGAATCTGTCCATAGAAGTGTGTAAAAAGTGAGAGTGCTGAGTGTACTCTTACGTAGTTTGGAAAACCCCTTTCTTTAGGGTTGCCCACACATATGATTCATATACCTCAGCCTGATTTTAGCTGTTGTCCTCCATAGCCGTCCTGATATTATCTCCAGGCAAACTATGTCCTGATCCAAAAGGTCCCTGTAAATGCCTTCACTTCTACATCAGTCCCCACTTACCATATTATAATGTTGTCTAGGGTATGAATTGGTCTGACTTTAGAGAAGCCTTGTCCAGCAGCCAAATCCTGAGGACAAAGAACATGTCCTGGCAGAACCCGAGTATCACGATACACAGAAGTCAGGCCATTTTTTATGTCCTGATTCTGTCCCCCACTATTCATTTTGTACTTGCATTGATTTCATGGGGAGCTGAAGGAACTTGACACTTCACAGGAAGCAATCAACATGGGAGAGGGTGAAGCTT
The DNA here is from genome assembly GCA_013398125.1 of Aegotheles bennettii. Lineage (NCBI taxonomy): Eukaryota > Metazoa > Chordata > Aves > Caprimulgiformes > Aegothelidae > Aegotheles > Aegotheles bennettii. The sequence continues at coordinate 334,455 of VZRW01012678.1, read as the reverse complement.
CAAACACCACACTTGGTTTGCCAGGCCAGAGCTGGTGATGATATGAAGAAAAGAGAAATGGTTCTTGGTTGTGCTTGGGAGTGGTTGGGAACCTGGAACCAGTTCACATTTCTGGTTGCCTGCAAGTGCTTGCAGAGCCAGCTTCAGGTTGTTTTGTGTACCGTATTGGGGTGGTATTTGTACCATGGCTTGGGGATTCTTTTTCTAGCAGGTATCTGCTTCTCCAGTTTTCTGTTCTTTTGACATCTAATGTCATCTGTTAATTGACTATATTCATCTCATTTGCTGGAATGACTAGAGGAAAGTTAGCTTGCAGGCATACTGGTAGTATTTTTTGAATTAGATAGATGGAAGCATTTATCAATAATGGTGATGAATGCAAAAGAGCAAGTTGCTAGTCTGTTGACCTCAAGATTTGAAATCAATTTGCTCTTTTGAATTCAGCTTTAAATTAAGCTTTTAATCTAGTGTGACACACAAGATGCTTCCTTATCACTGAATTCTAATGTTCAGCAAAAGGTATATTAGTTGTTTGTATGGATACTGAAAATGCCATTGTAGAATCACTTCAGAGGATTCTGTTTAAACACACTTGCAAGCACATGTTAAGGAGATGAGGCATTTCTTAAGGTGTATGTGCAGAAATGTGCATGTGTAGCACATCTATTGAAAATAACTGACGTTGTTGAAATAACAAACAGCATATTAGGAGATTAAAGAAGAAAAACTTTGCAGTTCTTTTATTCAGGAATACTTGTTAACCATAATTGTAATAACTCCTCATATTAAATAGAACTAAATTGATCTCTGTCTTTCCAAGAGTAAAAGTAATATGCTGACAGAGCACATAGGATTCTGACTCAGTTAAACAGTAAATGGCATAGGAATTTGCACCTGTATGCATGATAATTTTTATGAGAGGTCTGTTGCATGTTTTCTTACATGTAATTGTAGTAAGAAAGTGCTGAATTAAATACAATTGCTAGAAATTAAGAGGCTTAATCTAATATTGAAAAGCTAAAAAATATTTCTTCATGTTTCTACATTTGTTTAAAGAAGGATATTTCTCCCTTAGTTCTGAAAAACATAAGATCTAGAGGTTTTGAATTTAATGTTTCATTTTCATTATGATGCACAACTGGCTAACTTGCAAGTACTGAACGCTCTACTAGGGGGGAAAAAATGATTTTCATTATATTACAAACTTATCTGTGTATTGCTGAAGGGCTAACTTGTGATGGGAAATTGACCTTATTATGAAGTTTTTTGAAATTATTACTGTTTATTACAGACCAAGGATCAGGATTTTGTGTGACTGGTAAAATAGAAGCAGGCTATATTCAAGTTGGAGAACGACTTCTGGCAATGCCTCCCAATGAAACTTGCACTGCAAAAGGTACAGTCTTCAGAAGCGTGTTTACTTTCAGGTCAATACTGGGCTAGAAACAGTTACTGAAATGGTAGCAGACTGTCAAACTGATACTAACTGTCAAACATAAAATGTGAAAGCATAAAACGAATTTCTTTAGATGTGACTGTGTCTGTATAAATATGTCTGTGAAGAGTATGTGCAATCTTGCAGGTTTTTTTTTTTTAACCTTTTTTTACTATATCAGATATTCGAAGTGTTACAGCCTCATGACTTCTGACATTGCTTTATGAAGAATCTGTAAAAGCATCTGAGTTCCAGCAATGTTTTTAAAAATATGTAGCACAAGAATAATTAATATTCAGCTTTGATGTGTAGAGTTACTGCTGTTAGGAAGTCTGAGGATGCTGAACAAATTTCAGAAATTATTCTTAGGAATCAGATGTGAAAAAGCTTGAGAATTAAGTCTCTGCTGCTTGATGTTCATGAGATTTGTCACTGATCCTTTCATAATATACGAACTTTCAGGATATAATTGTCCTGAGCAACTACAAAAAAGAAGAAAATTGGATTTAAACATCAATCATTTGATTTCTGAAAAGAAGAATAGCTAAGTCAAGACATTAAGTGTTTAGCTGTTTCCTGATTAAGCTTGCTGTCTATGTAGTGCAGAGTTGTTTGAATTCAGCAATGTGCTGGTTTGACTGTCCTGTTCTGTTCCAGAACCAGCTCAGTCTGTGCTAATTTGGGAAGTTCTTCAGTGTGCCTGCTTATACAGTTGTATGCACATTGTTTGCTTGCACAATAAAGTTACAATAACACAGGTGAATATGGCATCAGACCACTCTAGTTGCTCCTTTGTTTTGGGAGTGGAGGAAGTAGCATGGAAAAAGATGTGTTTTGTTTGACTATCCCCAATGGTACAATTCTAGCATTTTTCTTTGGTACTGCCTCTCATAAGACTGAAATGCAGGTGAAGGTTGAGGGTATTAGTTCATTAAGCACGTATTATTTATATTTAATGTAAAGAAGAGATAATTTAATTTATCATACAATACTTACTAAAGGTAGTGTGCATGTTAGGATTCCAGTTTTTCATTTCAAGATGCCGAATTTCACTTACTCTGTGAGAATGACACATATATGTGAAATAATTATCTACACTGCTTAAAAAACAGTACTTAATGTGCTTGTAGTTGAATGATGCTTTCTGGCATGTTTTTGACAAGTGGTTTTGGGAACGGATTTGCAAATCAATAAATACAATCTGTAGCAAAATGGAACTAGACCCTATAAATTATGCAGAATTTATAAGAAGTGAGGGGTTTTTCTTTCCTTCTTGGTGTCTGCTGGAAAACTCAGAATGTTAAGTCAGTAGCAATCAGTTTTGTCCTCATCCACCAGCCAGGTTATTCTCTAAAGCAAATAAAATAAATCAAAAATCAGAATAAAATTACTTTTAAAGATGCTTTCTAATAGACGCAATGTCATGAACGGAAGGCGTCAGTTATGTCTTTTTATGAAAGAGTCAGCAAACCCACTTAAGATAAATGAAAGTCGACACAGTACCATTAAAGTATATGAAAGATGCGGTCTAGGGTGTGTGTGTGCCTCAAAGGATGGGTGGGGCAGATGCGGAGATATTAGTACTACGGCATTTTCGGGACTGCATCATCTGCGCTGTGTGACAAGTGCCAGGTCTTCTCCTCTGGCTTAAATAAGGCCATGTTATTGTGCAGGGTGGGGTGGGAGAATAGTGAGGCCTCACGAAGGGGAAAAAAAAGCTTCCTCAGTCTTCTCAGTTAACAAGCTTTTACTCTCAACCCATTCATACTGAAAAATGATGAGTAATGGTTGATGAAGCACAAATGGCCCAAACAGAGCTGTTTGTTTGTAGCTCAGAACCTAGGTACTTCACTGTGAGGTTCTGTTCTTACTCATTTCCAGGAATCACACTGCACGATGAACCAGTTGATTGGGCTGCAGCAGGAGATCACGTTAGTCTCACTTTGACCGGCATGGATATCATCAAAATCAAGTGAGCAAAACTGGGTTTCAGTCTAGATAACAGTTTGTTTTTAATGAAAAGCTATATAACTATTACCTTTAACAATCAGCAGTTTACTTGAAGAATGATGTGGCTACCAGGATATTTAAAACCGAAGTGATGCATATCACATGTCTTGCATGCACAGACGTTGGAAACATCTGCCACATGTACAACGGCAACCTCAGAAGTCTACTGTTAGTTAGTTTTTTATACTTTGTCCTACTGCAAACACTGGTAACCTTCAAAGTTGTCTTCTGCAAGATTTGTCTTTGGACGTTGTAATTGCTGAATTAAGTAAATTCTTACTGCTAAATAAAACAAAAGAATTTTGAAGAGCTTACCAAATCAGAAGTCATTCTAAGAAAACACATCCAAACAACTGCTATTGTGTACAATAGGTAAATTTGGACAAATGGAATTGATGGAAATGGTTTATTCAACACATTGTTAGTAAAGTTAGTTTCGGTAAATGTTTTGTTGACCCTTTTTTGGGGGGGCTGATACATTCAGTGAAATGCAGCAAATCTCTTTGTATCTGTTTCAATCTATAGGTTTTATGCTAAGTGTTAGCCTCAAGCTTTTAAGTAAGTGTCAGTTGTTCAGGGTAGAAAATTGGATCCATAATTTGTTCAGCTTTTTTACATTCCAGTTGGACTTCAGATAGCAAACTTTCAAGCTACTGTTTGAAAAAATCTTTGCATTGATAGTTTTACAAATTTATGCTCTGCTTTTAAGGGAAAAGTATGGGCTTTTCAGTATTGCCATTTCATAATGGGTTGTGATTCTCTGTGGTAAGCGAGGGGGGGAAAAAAGTCTTATTCTACTTGTTGAATGAAGATTTGAGTCAATTCGTGACCTTGATGTCATTCATCTTTTGGAGAGATGTTAGATTTGTCAAGAAAAGCTACAAAGTTTTAAGTACTCTTGATATTGATGAAATTTCATTATGTCTGACGTACAGGCTTAATCATGCTGTTTGTTCTCTGCAGACATGTTTTTCTGGATGGGATTAATTTTCCTTTCATTTTAGATGGCTAAAACTAGCCACTGTGAAAAAACTGTGTATCATATACCTTATCGACTTGTAACAAGCAGCAGCTTTCTTGTGACTTCCATGTAGACTTTTTTGGAAATGGGTGCTGTTGAGAGCTTAAATTTTGAGAGTCCTGATCACAATGTGCCTTTATCTACAAAATAGGTCAGTTACAGGCAGCAGCACTGCAATTTTGGACACCCTGCAGTATTTTATGTTATTGATCTGGAACAATTAATCTCTGAATGAAAGTCTAATTCTTCAAAATACCTACGCACAGGAAACTGACATTTTTAGAAACTGATTAGCAATGGACGTAATTGTTCACTGAACTAGACAGAGCTCTTCATGCATACCCACAAAATACTGTAGACATTGTCTAGGAATTGATTTAGTTACAGGCTTTAATACGATGTTTCAGATTCCCCCCCCCCTCCCCCCGGCTATATTAAAGTGGTGTTGTCTTTGCTTTGCTTGTCTTAAATATGTATCTTTTTCCAGTGCAATGTTAAATATCTGTATGTCAATATATATATCAGTTTCTTTTGTTCTCCTCTCTTGTAGTGTTGGCTGTGTGTTTTGTGATCCCAAGGAGCCCATTAAAGTTTGCACTCGTTTCAGAGCTCGGGTTCTCATCTTCAATATTGAGGTTCCAATCACTAAAGGATTTCCTGTAAGTCTGAAAGTTCCCCTATTCGTTACAGGTTGGTTGCTCAGGGCTTTTCCCTCCATGTTCAACCCACGGATTATGAGAGACATTTAACATCCAGAAGTGATTCTGTCTTTCCAGGGGAAATGGGTTCTTCTGTAATTTGAAGAGGGGGTTATTGTGGCTGCTTATACATATTCTTACTGACTTCTAATACATAGCTGAGCCATTCCAGAGAACATGAGTTCCACCACAATCAGGATAGGCTGTCCTTCAGAAAGCTTGCACCTTGTAGGACTATAATGATGCACTTAGTTGTAAGATCATTTTAAAATAAGTAAAATATCAGTTCATGCTACAAAACTGCACTGAAGTGGCAAAAGCAAAGCACTTAAGAATGAAAAATGTATTTATGATGGATTAATACATGACCTTTGTGTCATATCTGTAGAGATCACAAAGTTTAGGAACTAGGGATAATTACTGAATGTGAGGCAGAGACTCCTGTGAGAGAACTTTTATAAGCATTTGTTTAAAAAAATCAATCTTAAAAGAAGTTGATGTTTTCAAGTATTGACACCTAGGATTTCTGATTATTGTAGAATGTTTAATAACTGAAAAAAATATTTTTAGGTGCTTTTACACTATCAAACTGTAAGTGAACCTGCTACTATTAGAAGACTGCTGAGTGTCCTGCACAAAAGCACTGGTGAAGTGACAAAAAAGAAACCTAAGTAAGTGTTTTGAATAGTTAATAATTACTCAAGAAATGAGCTGACTTTTGAATGATATACGATATATCAAGCAGGTTCTATTATGAACCAATAATGTGTTTGTAAGCGTATGCTTTCATTGTTTTAGTTGGTTTCATGTTTCGATTTCAGGGTGCTGTACAAAGAGGAAAAACTGCCTGCCCACTTGATAAATGCACCTGAGAAGTAAAAAGACTTGCCTAAGGTCACTTGCAGAATTGGGAGTGAATTCTAGATCCCCAGCCCTGCACTTAAAGGATTTTTTTTTTAACATTATCTCTTTTCTTCCTGTGATGGCATGGGATCCTTGGTATAATTCTGGAGATGGGTTACTGTCTAAAATAAACTCAGCTATACAGGGGGTCAGAGAATCATAGAGTCATAGAATGTTTTGGGTTGGAAGGGCCCTTTAAGATCATCTAGTTCCAACCCCCCTGCCATGGGTAGGGACACCTCCCACCAGACCAGGTTGCTCAAAGCCCCATCCAACCTGACCTTGAATACTGCCAGGGAGGGGGCAGCGGCACCTTCTCTGGGCAACCTGTGCCAGTGTCTCACCACCCTCATAGTGAAGAATTTCTTCCTCTAATCTAAATCTAACCTCTTTCAGTTTAAAGCCATTATCTCTTGTCCTATTGCTATAAGTCCTCGTAAAAAGTCCCTCTCCAGCTTTCCTGTTCATGTTCTGGAAGACTGCTATAAGGTCTCCCCAGAGCCTTCTCTTCTCCAGGCTCAACAACCCCAACTCTCTCAGCCTCTCTTCATAGGAGAAGTGCTCATGTTTGTGGCCCTCCTCTGGACTTGCTCCAACAGCTCTGTGTCCTTCTTATACTGGGGGCTCCAGAGCTGGACACAGTACCCCAGGTGGCGTCTCAGGAGAGCAGAGTAAAGGGGGAGAATCCCCTCCCTCGACCTGCTGGTCACGCTTCTTTTGATACAGCCCAGGATACCGTTGGCTTTCCAGGCTGCAAGCGCACATCACCAGCTCATGTTGAGCTTTTCATCAACCAACACCCCTAAGTCCCTCTCCTCAGGGCTGCTCTCAATCCATTCTCCACCCAGCCTGTATTTGTGCTTGGGATTGCCTCGACTCAGGTGCAGAACCTTGCACTTGGCCTTGTTGAACTTCATGAGATTTACATGGACTCATCTCTCAAGCCTGTCAAGGTGCCTCTGGATGTCATCCCTTCTCTCCAGCGTGTCAAACACATCATACAGCTTGGTGCTGTCAGCAAACTTGCTGAGGGTGCACTTGATCCCACTTGTCCATGTTGCTGACAAAGGTGTTAAAAATGACTGGTCCCAATACTGACCCCTGAGGAATGCCACTCATCACTGGTCTCCATTTGGACATTGAGCTGTTGACCACAACTCTTTGAGTGGAACCATCTAGCCAGTTTCTTATCCACCAAGTGGTCCATCCATTGAATCCATGTCTTTCCAATTTAGACACCAGGATGTCGTGCGGGACAGTGTCAAACACTTTGCACAATTCCAGGTAGATGGAGTCAGTTGCTCTTCCCTTATCCACCGATGCTGTAACCCCATCGTAAAAGGCCACCAAATTCATCAGGCACGATTTGCTCTTAGTGAAGCCATGTTTGTTGCCACCAACCAGCTCCTCATTTTCCATATGCCTTAGCAGAGCCTTCAGGAGGATCTGCTCCATGATCTTGCCAGGCCTTGAGGTGAGACTGACTGTCCTGGAGTTCCCCAGATCATCTCTTTCTCCCTCTTTGAAAATGGGGGTTATGTTTCCCCTTTTCCAGTCAGCAGGAATTTCACCAGACTGCCATGACCTTTCAAATACAATGAGAATGGCATAGCAACTTCATCCGCCAGTTCCCTCAGGACCCATGGATGTATCTTGTCAGGTCCTATGGAATCCTTTAGGTCCCTTAGGTGGTCTTGAACCTAATCTACCCCTACTGTGGGTGATTCTTCATTCTCCCAGTCCCCCCCTTGCCTTGTGTGTGACTCCAGGCAGTGTGGCTTGAGCACTTGCTGAAGAAGACTGAGGCAAAAATTCATTGAGTACCTCAGCCTTCTCTATATCCTGCGTGACCAGGTCTCCTGTTTCCTTCTGGAGAAGAGACCACATCTTCCCTGGTCTTCGTTTTAATACTGATGTACCTGTAGTAGCTTTTCTTGTTACCCTTGATGTCCCAGGCACAGATTTAATTCTGTCAGGGCTTTAGCTTTCCTGACCTGATCCCTGGCTGCTTGGGCAACTTCTTTGTATCTCTTCTAGGTTGCCTGTCTTTGCTTCCACTCTCTGTAGACTTTCTTTTTACATCTCAGTGTGTCCAGGAGCTCCTTGTACATCCATGCAGGCCTCCCTGTATTTTTGCCTGCTTTCTTCTTTGTTCGAACACATTATTTATGGGCTTGGAGCCCAGAAAAGAAAAAGAGATTTAGGGAGTCTTCAATACAAGTTAAACTATGGGAACATCCCTCTAGTTATTTAAAGCTGTATTTGGGTAGAAATGTTATTTGGTACATACAACCAGAATAATCCTTTTCCAGAAATTGCATGGCTGAAACTGTTGCTGAAAGGTAATGGGAAGAAAAATAATTACTTCTACAGAGCAGTGAATTGGCTCTTTAGTTGCTGGGTTTGAAACAAGACTTGATTTCTACTAGAGATGAAAAAAACAGGTATTAGTGAGATAATTAGCTTCAAAACAGTTTACTAAGTGTTGTGGTGGATGCCCTTTTTTAGAAGTTTAAAAAAAACCCTCAGATGCCTTTTTAACAGTCATGCTTCAGGCAAATGAGTTTTCAGTCTGATGCCTTGGGTCGTACTTGAAATCAAGCTTAATCATTATACTTTTGGCTTTTTAAGTTGATTTTTTCCATTTATTCATTGTTCTCTTTTTCATTTATGCATGCATGTATTTATAGTAGTTTTTTCTGCTTATTTACCTGCAGGTTCTTGACTAAAGGTCAGAATGCTCTTATAGAACTACAGACTCAAAGACCTGTTTCTCTAGAGTTGTATAAAGATTTTAAAGAGCTTGGAAGGTTTATGTTACGCTACGGTGGTTCCACTATTGCTGCAGGAGTTGTCACAGAGGTATGGCATTTTTGTAAGGGACTTTCTATACTGTAGAGGAACAGTATTAACTTTCACATAGCATTTATTTTTTTATAGTTAAGACCTGTTTTACATCCTTTGGCTATAAAAAGTTAGTTTATTCTGCTGAAAAAAAGACAGTGCTTCAGCAAGATGTGTGTTGGGTTGTATTTAGAGGACGATGGCATGTAATGAACCAGCCATTTGATAGCCTTTTGATTAAACACGCAGCCACATACCAAAGGTCATCTTGAGGAGCAGGAAACAGGAAGAACATCGATTGTTTCCAAGTCGGACACAGGAAGGGACACAGGAAGAGATACCAGGAAGTAAGGCAGCACTACTTCCAAATGACATGGACAGTGTATTACCAGGAAGTAAATGGACCCATGGGAGTGTTGCTAATTGGACCAGTGGGAGTGTGGCTAGCGCACATGACTGCCCCACGTAAGAGGGACGTTAACCAATCAGAGAGCGCGTATTAGGCATGTGATACAAATGTATATAAGGGATAGTTAAGTAAATAAAAAGGCCTTTTTGCCTGATTCACATTGAATTTGCAAAGTCCATCTTTGATTACCCTGCAGACGTGAGGAAAACTTGCCACAGTTGTATTCAATTTATTAGGAGCAAAAATTACTCTATTTAGAATTTTTGAATGTTGTATATTTTTTCTCTCTTTCAAGTTAAAAAGTAACCCTTCACTGTTTTAACATAACATCAGTATTTCTGGAATCTAATTGCCTATATAAATATGTGACGAGTTTATAAATGTGTTGGCCATTTTTACTGTGACTAATTTGGGTTCAAGATTTCTTTCTGTTAGCACGAAAGAGAATTGTACATTTGATTCTTACCAATGTCTGTAGGCATTTTCTGATCTTGTGTAAGTGAGAGGAAGCAAAGGCTGTCGGCCTAAATATAAATGTTTTGCCTTCTATGAGGAGCAAAAACTATGAATGTTGCTCTATCTGTCAGTTTAAAAAGTCTTGCTATGTTTTTTGGATTAGAATTTAAACTCCAATTCTAGGCCTGAGGGAGAGCAATTTAGTCACATTAACCAAGTTATGCTACTGACTCTTAAAGCTGAGTCATTTAATGTCAAAACTTGGAACTAGAGCATGAGAATTTTGGGCTTCTCCCCATGTGTGTAGGAATAATGTGCTAGGTCTGTCAGAGACTCTGAGCCTTATGGAGCTTTAATGCTCTTAATCTCTCTGATCTTAAATAGGATCCAGAATTAGGGCTTTAATCTTGCACCCAATTTTCATTAAATTTAGTTTGAAGTGGATTGTGTCCTATTTAGATCTATGATGCCCAGTGTTTGTAGAATTGGGGACTAAATAACTCTTTGTTATTTGGAAATTACTATTTCAGTACTTATGATCTTGTTCCAGAGAATTTCAGAGCAAAAGGAATTATTTTTTCCATAGCTGACTATATCATGTTAAAAAAAACCTGTGATCATTTAGTACTTCATTTTTCACCATAGTTTTTTTTCCATTTATTTATATTTAGATTAAAGAATGACCTTGGTGCCAGAACTTCGACCGTCCAACCAAAATGCAATCAGATATCCAAACTTCTGTTTAAGAATCCAGTTACTTCAGTTGAAGGAACAAGTGCAATTAATTGGGGAGAAGATGATGATGACAAAAGTTAAATCATGTGATATGTCTGTAGAGCCCTTCATCAATCTCTCCCACTGCAGAACAAGATGTCAGCTGACAAGGAACTGCTAATGTTGCACTTCTCGATCTCAAGAATCTCATGTGTTTCTCCACGTGGAATTTAGCCCTTAAGAGCTTGATGGAAAAATCTTAAAGTTGAATTAGAGAAAAAGATGATGCATCATCATGAAACAAACTCCTTACTTCCAGACATAAATTGTTTACATATTTTCTTTGACTTGCTTTTTTCCTGCACATTAATTCAATAAAATAACTTTATTGGTCTAATATATTTTTAGGTTTGAGTTGAATGCATATTCAGGGAAAAAAAGGAAACTATTTACTTTGGTTTCAAGAGAATGGCATGTAGTATTATCCTGGGATTGTTTTCCCTGTACCAAAATTTATTTAAAAAAAGGTTTCTTTTGCTGTGTAGTGGAAGCTGTGCCAATGTTGGCTAATTTTATTTTTGAAACTGTAAGAATAATAAAATAACTTTGGCTGAGCATAATTTGTCTCCTTCATCTTTTGTTATTAAACACTTCCAAATTGTGTTAAAACATTCTTTACTTGCCCTAAGTCAAAAGTTTCAGAGTAAATTCGAGTTAAAATGCAAAACTGGCATGCGACTTGTCTTTCTGTGGAAACAATTTCAGTTTTTCTCTTGTTTCTCAGTGCAGCTGCTGCACATACACATGTCTTTCATCCAGACTTAGTGTTCTTTTGAAGAGCTGGTGGTTTTGTCTTGGGTTGTATGCTAAAGCCAGATTGTTGAGCTTACTCAAGCCTGTAGCTCCTTCTCACTTTCAATAGAGCAGGTGAAACCTCCCAACTGAGAAGAAGGTCCTTCTGGCACTTCCAGCATAAGCTTAGGACAGAACGCACTTTACTACAGCTTGGAAGATTTTTTTTCAATAGGAAGTGTGAGAGGACTTCTCAGGTATTTCAGGACCTGTGCATGAGTGCAGGATGGAGACAACCCTACTCTGACTGTAGTTGGTAGTGTGAGGAAGGAACTGAAGTACTTGCTCCAGAGCATGAGTCACTGGGGTTAACTGAAGTAAGGCTGTGCCCTGTGTAGTAAAGGAACACAAAAAGCCTGTGATCGTTATTTAGCTCAAAGTCATGTACAGTCCATACCTACTCTTCCCACATGTTTTTTTTTTAGCATGTAACTTTTTATGCACTCACATGCTTTAGCCCCAGTTCAGCAGATACCTGTACATGCCCACATCAATAAATTGAACTGTTGACTAAATGCACATTTGTAGAATTATCAGCAATGCTTTAAATGTAAATGACTTTTGAAAAATCTTATGTATCTGAAGTATTTAAAAACCATTATTGTCAAAACTGAAGTTTATGAATTATCACTATTTGTTATGTCTATTTGTAGTCCAGAAATTGCATTTAAACATTTAGCAGTTTCAACATGCCAGCCATGCAGGTTTCAGTGCACTTGTTGGATTCCAGAGATTCGTACTGCCAACCTCCTGTGTTGAACCTGTTCCACTTGAACTTGCCTTTAAACCTTGAAAATCTTTAGGTTGCTTTTAAGTCAGGGGACAGCTGAAGTGCTACAGGCAGAAGAATGTATATTCAGTTTTAAGACTTCAGGAAATTCCTTGCTGTTCGTGGACAAGGAAGTGTGATATGGGATGAACCTCTGATAACCCTTCTCGTACATGGTTGAGACTCGGTATTCTGTGGTGACAGAAAAGCTACTGCATGCTTTCCCAGTTTGTAGCTTGAGAGGGCCAGAGGTATTACCTAACCCAGGTTCAACATGACTGCACCGATTTGAACTCTGCCCAGAGGTGGCAGTTGGTTGATGCATAAATGACCTGTTGTGCAACAAAAACGTCTCCTTTATTCAAGCAAAATGTTTCATGTTGATCCACAAGAAATTTGATGGCTTGGCAGTGGTGACAACCTCGTGGCTCCTAGTGACAACATACTGCTCTACAGTATGGATGTAGTGTTTTGAATGTCTCTGGAGTGCAAGGAGGTGGCAAGCAATCTTAGATTTGATAATCTAAGCATTCTCTCTTGGAGAAAAATGTGTTTCACACAGGCTTCCAATGGAATATCAATGAAAGGGAAAGTATGAAAGCCGGCGTCTTGCTTCTTTTTAAAAAACTGACAACATACTACAGAATGTGCCAGGTAGGGTCGTGCTTCGCAACTTTTTCTTCATTGAGGAGCCACTCAACTGCTTTTTTTTGATGTCTGGAGATACTGACAGAAAAAAGTTTATTCTGTTCAAAATCTTTTGTTTTGGCACTACCATTGTTTTTGGGGTTACAAGGAAAAGTATTGATGATGACAAAGCAGTAAGCATGAGCTGCAGATGTGCTTGTCCAGTGTCTTTGGTGTCTACTGATAGTAAGGAGCAGGTCCCTGGCTAAGCATTTGGGTCTTGAATTATTTTGTGTAGTTATTGCAAAATGTCTTTCTTCAGACTTGAGCTTGAGAAACTGGTATAGGGAGAAATTTCTCTGTCAAACCATTCTTTTTATCCCCTTCTTCAGTATTTTATTTCCTACAGACAGAGAGGAGCTCTTTACTAACAACTTAGCTGATCCTGCCTCCCTGCTTGAACTCCTGGAAAAGAACCAGGTCTCACAGAAATAGTAATTTTTTCCCCCTTTCCTCTTCTCTGCTGTTGTTGCCAGGGTTCATTCCCACTTGCAAGCAAGTGGTGCAGGAAGATGGAAAGGGGGAGGAGTTCAGACTTGCTGTGCAAACACATACAGACCTACTAATCTAAACTGATAGCCTGTAGAAAAAAAATCACAAATGAAACAAGCGGTTAACAATGGCTCACTCAAAGGCTCTCTTAGTGCTGGAAAACTTTATAGCTGGTAAATTTGTTCCTTGTTCCTCCTACATAGACTCCTATAATCCGTCCACTGGAGATGTCTATTGCAGGGTGCCCGACAGTGGCAAAGAAGAGGTGAGTGTTATCCAAATGTACAAATAAATGAAAACATTAAATGCACATAACATTAGTATTTTGAATGGGAGAGGCTGAAGGTGAGAGAACAGAAAAATGTTGAAGATTTTAATGCTTAAATGAGTAAGTTCTTGATTGTATTGCAATGTTGTGTAATCTCTTGCTGCGGCAGCAAATACTGTTATTTTTTTACATTTTGCTGTTAGAAAGTTACAGGCTGGATCCTAGGCAAGTGTAAATCTACAAAGCTTCAGTAACTTCAGTGGAGCTCCTTCAACTCGTGGGAGATGTCTTATACAGAAGTTAACAGTAGTGCTTAGACTGGCAGTAAGTATAAACAATCTGGAAGAGAGAAAAGAGTTATTGATCTCTTTTGTGAATAAACTTAGATACACTGTGTACAACTAAAGGTGTTGTCCCTTAGTGTCTTGATTATTTGGAGTTTTCATTTAAAAGGATTTTTGACATGCTGACTCTTCCCTGGAGATGGTAAAAAGTTTTCAAACTTCTCTGGTTTTGATACTAGCAGTTTGATATTAGGTGGAGGGGATGAGTGTACATTTTCTTATAACAGACTGTCTGCTGCATCACTGTAATGTTTCCTGGTGGGATGAATGTTTCCTGGTATCTTGTATATGTTCAGGTATAGATCGGCAATGTGATGTTCATTTGGGGAGCTGCAGTTTCATTGATGCTACTTTAAAAGGGACCTATGAGTGTGAGTCCAATGTAGTGGTTCAGATTTACTGAAGAGGGAAATGCTTGTATAATGCAAAGGGCTTGGAAAAGAATGACAAGCAGTGTATGGTAGTTTCAAAACATTTTTTAAAACAACCTGCTACTGTGTGTAACTGTTCTCTTCGCTTGCATTTCAGTTCTGTTGGCATCTTTTTTCTTCTTTCAGCAGAAACCTTTGCACTGTAATCTCAACTGAGTAAATATTTGCTACATGCTGATGACCAAGGGTTAAAGAGTAACAGGTTGGATTTGCTAGAATACATTTTAGTAAGTTAATTCCAACCCTAATTATGCCTGAAAAGACTTCTCTTTGATGTGCAGGTGCAAATCTTCCTGTTCATTCATTTGCAAAATCATTAAAACCAGAGAGATGTGAGAATGCCAGAGCAGCCTAACAAAATTAGGCTGCTGGCCATTCTGCAGCCATAGTTCAAATATATGTTAAGAGCAATGGCTTTTCTCTTTCAGCTTTCTGAGTTAGTGGTTTTGTGTAGCAGTGTGAACCCAGTTTGAACACCCGTGAAGTCAGCAAGTGCTCTGCTCCTGCTTTTAGATAACGATACAAGAATGTCAGGCTCTGCAGAGCTGGCACCCACTGGTGACTGATGAAACAGTGTGCTGCAGGAGAATGTGCAATCACATACAACTTAGAGGGTATCTGGAGGTTTCAAAGTAAAACCTAGACCCAGGTTCAACAAAAAACTCAGGATGCTGGTTTCTAGCAAGGCTCAATGTCCATTTTGTCTTTTTTCTTGGTTAATTTTAATGGAGGGTTAGAAGGCAGAATAGAACATTACTGGCCCTGGAATTTAACACTAGGTCAGCTGAAGGGGCCATTTCAGCCAGTTTCTGCCAAAAACATTGAATATTTTTTTCAGGGGTGAATTTTGTCCCCTTGCAGGGGTTAATTAACTCCAAAAGTTAACTCCAAAAGTGAACTCCAAAAGACAGGCTAATGAGGGCTAATAAGTCCTGGCATACATCTCCCTCAAAAAATCTCTCTCTAAAGAACCTTGATTCTGTCCATCACCCACTGTGGAAGGAAATGTCATATCCTGAAGGCATTTTGAGGTACTTTGGTATCAACCTTCTACAATAGTTCTGGACTGTGTGCTCTTTCTCTGTCTGTTATGTGCAGAAGAGGAAAGCAGAAGGAAGTGTTTCAGACACACGAGTTCATAGTTAAATTCTTATGCATGTTTTCTTTATCGCTCAACTTTCTTTGCTGCTTTTTGCTAGTCAAACTAAGTAACTGTTTAACCTTTGTATGCCCTCTTACTTCTTCTGTACAAATCTCTCTCCTTTTTCCTCTCATTTTTTTTAGATCAATCTACTATCACTCATTCCTTCCTTTGCCAATTTTCTTTCCTGCTGTCTGTGAAATGCAACATCTTTCTTATTCTAAACCCACTGGAGATTTGAAAGTCTGAACTGCACACCAGCCTTCTCTTGATGCACCCAGCACCTGGTGGAAAAGGCCACAGAGAGAACAGATGAGAAGCAGCACCACAATGGCACCTAATGACAGGAGGGTGGAAGAGCAAGTAAATTAGTAAGGGTGGTGTGGTTTCACTGAGGGTGAACTTCTTCAGGGTAGGGTGCCATCCACACCTGACTCGCTCGAGAAGCTGCAGTTCCCCTTTCCCAGGGCTGCTTTGGCCTTGCTCCAGCTGTTCAGTGGCTGACAGCCTGTCGCTGTCTGCACTTGAGCAGTAGGTTGTTGAGCTACAGTTGAAAGAGTCTGAACTTGACCAGTGATCTGTAAGACCTTGTGACAGTTGGTTTATTCCCACCCTGGCCTCCGTACCAGTATTGTTCTGGCCCTCAAACTCTAGTCCTTATATGTAGAGAGATGTTGATGTGTGATTGGGGGGGAGGATTTCCAAGTGCTTCAACTTTTGTTCACTCATTGGAAAAACATTATTGAAGTATCAGTAATTTTTTTTGGTGATAGTTTTTATAACACTAATCACAATCTGAAGGAATAAATTTGTAACTCAGTTTTGTGGAATTGATGGAAAGGACCCTTCAGGGGCTGCGTGGGAATCACCAATATGGCAACATTAGGAGAGGTCACAATTATCTGATGAGCCTTATATAATCATCCTCTTAGTTATTGACTTGGGCATATTTCCAAAAACTGAAGACATTTATGAGCAAAAATTATGGGAAACCAAGACATCTTTGGCTAGAACCTCACCTTGATGCATTTGTTAGACATTGGAAGTAATTAAGAAGTGATACATAGGAAGCAAAAATTGGGAAATAGGGCAGTAAGTTAAAATATGGAAGGATTTTGGTAAACATCTTTAGACTGGTAAACAACAGTGAGAAGGAATTAATTATAAATCAATAGATGCAGGTGACTTTAATCTAAGAGCCCAGAGGAAATTACTGATGGAAGAGAGCACTTTTTGGGGAATTTTAATCCTTTGAAGCCTCGTCTGCTTCAGAAAAGTGCTGGTATTTTACCACTATTCAGAAAAATCAAGCTGAAGGACCATGCAGTTGTTATGTACATCTCAGGCAAAATACTAGCATGACTGGTATACATCTGTATGAAATGAATGTAATGATCTTCCATATCTGTAGGTTTCATTTGATATCTGATGAAAGACCTGACTAAACTCCAAGAGTTTTAGAAAGGAGCTAATTTTTTTTTTTTTTTTTATGTGAGGGCCTTACTGAGTTTCTAACCTCTAGGGAAGAGGAAATCAAAGGCTAGCAGGGCATACGGCCTGTTCCTTCTCCAACCCCTTACTTTCGTCATTGCCCAGTGTGGCTGAAGTCCCAAGTTGCAAGGACTGTGGACGTTTGCACTGAGGCTGCATTTGCTCTGGGAGAGTCTTATACTTTTCCCCATGAGAAACAAGATTCTGCATGGGTTCAGCCATTAGCACTTGCTGGTGCCAGCTGAACTGGTCCAGCATTTCCTTTGGGCCTGGAGGGTTGCCCACAAGTTGCTGGAATGTAGAGAAAAGCAAGAGTTACAGTGAAATAGGTTATCAAGGAAAGAAACTGTCTGGAGTTACAAGATAGTTATTGAGAAGATGAAAATGGGGAAGCTGTCAATAGTCACAGCTCTGAAGAGATGCAGTCTTCCCAAAAATGTGATTTCAATTAGCCTCTCAAATATGAGTTCATCTGCTGATTGTTTGATATTCTTTCTAAGGCCTTCCATTAGTATTCACCATTCCTCTTTTGCTTTTTTAGGTGGAAGCTGCTGTCAAAGCTGCCAAAGCTGCCTTTCCAATTTGGTCCTCAAAAAGCCCATTGGAAAGATCTCAGATCCTGAACAAATTGGCAGATCTGATTGAACATGACCTGGAAGCATTTGCACAAGCAGAGTCAAAGGATCAGGGTAAAAATTAGAACTGTTGATCTCAAATGTAGAGTGTCTCGCTGAACATGGAAATGGAGGATATGGTCCAAATTTTTAGTGTGATGCAAGCTGGTAGTGCAAATTGAAGTTGACTTGCATGACCTTTGCAGAATTTGTGGATATGGGATTCCTGGGGCATTTTTGCTTTTCAGAATTGCTGACTTTGACTTCAGTTGTTAGGTACTACTTGGAACGCAGTACTACAGGAGAGCTATTGTCATTGACTATGGTTGCACTGTGCCAGGGATTACTTCGGTGCAGGACAAAAGGCATTTCCCCCAAAAACCTGAAAATCCGCTTTCAAAGCAGAGTTTAAAGCACTGTTTCTGCCCACAGTAACACAGCAGTGTACTTGTTTTTGTTTCAGGAAAAACTATTACATTTGCTAGAACTACGGACATTCCTCGGGCCGTGTACAACTTCAGATTCTTTGCCTCTTCCATCCTTCATCACATGACAGAGTGCACCGAGATGGCAAGCATGGGCTTCATGCATTACACCTCGAGAGCACCTGTGGGAGTTGGTAGGTGCATCTGAAACACTGAAAAGCTGGGCAGTGTCTGCCTCAGCAGTGGCTCAACAAAGAAAGCATTTATTGTCTCTGGATCGTGTGCTAAACATGAGTAGCCTGCTAAAGCATGAGCAACTTTATGTAAAATCAGTTGTGCTATTTCATCATAGAAAGAATGCTCAGAATGCCTTAAAAAAGCATTTGGTTTATCCCAGTAGCTCTCACCCTCAAAATGTCTCTTGTGCTTTGTACGTGTGTGTCTGTGTGGGTGAGCATTACTGCTGTGGATCGGTGGGCTGTTCAGAAGCACTGAGCTGCTGCTCCTGTGAGAAGAGCTGGATCCTCCTCGCCTTTGGGGGAACAGGAGCAGCTTGCAGCTTGGCATCTCAGCCTGTGACTGGAATGCACACGGGTGGCTAAGCCGCTTTCAGCTGGGGAACTGCTGAACTCTGCCACTAGATGCTGCTGCTGCTGCAGAAATAAAGTGGCTGGGCTGAGTTGACGAGTGATGGAGTCATAACGATTAATTCTATTATTAGGTGTTTTACCTAAATATATATATAAATGTTCCACATTCACACTTGATTTATTTAAAAAATAAAACTGGCTAACCTAGAGGACCTGTTTAAAAGTTTCTGTGAGCAATGGAGAACATGAGTACTCATGGTAAAATTATTCTCAGAAGGGAAAGTCATTACATCTGCTCCATCAAACAGTGAGAAATCCTATGACTTTTGTGAGTAATCACACCTAATGGATTGTTAGAAATCTGGAAAACAGATTGTTTTCTGCTATTTCCTAAAAAATTGTAGGGTGAAACCGTTCCCGAACGCAATTACTGAAAAAATTCTGGTCATTCAGCAATTGGTGGAAGCAGCAGTTTGTACACTGGTAATTTTTGGCATTCATAAGTTAGGCTAAGATTATCAGGAAAATACGTACTGTATGTTATGCATGCTCTTTTTTCTATTAAAACTGGTGGGAAAAAAAAGTTCTAAAGAGCAAGAGAAAGCAAGAGTGGTCTGAGCTAACACACATTGCTTTACCTTGCTGTTGGCTGACACAGAATGTTACCACAGATCAGTTGATGTACATAGTTTTTATAGCTAACCTTGCATTAATGTTCCTAGCAAACACTGAAAAGCTGCTGTAAATATAAGATTCTGCCCTGAAGAGGCAGCAAAACTTATTCATAGAGTTCAGCTGATCAATTTTAGGATCATTTGCCCAAATCTTTTGGGGCATCTGAGAAATGTTTCTATCTGCAAATTTGCTGTACAATTGTCTGGAAATAAAACCCATAGCCAAATTCCCTTTGTAAATCTGAATTGGTGTATAACTGCTTGAGGTTAGAGAACCGAGTTCTGTCTCTCAGCAGACTGAACTCCTGTCTTTTGTGATTTTGCTTTGTAGCTGGTTTAATCAGTCCCTGGAATTTGCCATTATATTTGTTGACCTGGAAAATAGCTCCTGCCATTGCATGTGGAAATACTGTGGTTGCCAAGCCAAGTGAGATGACATCTGTCACAGCGTGGATGATGTGCAAACTCTTGGAGAAAGCAGGTAAATCCCGTAACATGCTAGGGAGGGGGAATAGGGTGGGAATGCTTGCCTGTGCAGCATTTTTTTTTGTTGCAGAAATCAGAAAGTGCTCAAAGAATTTGGGAAGGACTATTTGCTGTTGCTGAATGTTGGACTAGAGAACAAAAAGCTCTCCCTGTCCTCATACTATCCTACCTTCCCACCCCAGCTATTGCCCAGTTTTATGAGAAGTCTTCATGTGCCTCACCGCCTCCTGCACTCCACTTAAGAGCATCCTAAGTCTGTGGTGCCAGCAGGGGAACCATGAGGGCATAAGAGAGTGAGAATCAATTCTTGGTGCCTGTGTCATAACTGTATTTGGTGTGCTATTAAGAAAAACTAAGAGGTCAACTGCTTCTTCCCCGAATGTCTGAAAACTGAGTCTCTGATGGTGGATGTCAGGCAAGCTTGACTGATCAGTGGAATTGGTTTTATCTTTTAGCCTGTGACTCCCAGTATTATTAAGCATCATGCATTTCAGCTACTGTGTAATTTAAGGGCCAGTCTTTGTCACCCTAGAGCTACTGGTAATTTTCTAACTGCAGAGACAAAGCACACTGAAGTGGAACCCACAGGGCAAGGGATAAGGGTATGATGACTGTGTGCCTGCCTTTCCATCAGGAGTACCCCATGGGGTGGTGAACGTGGTGTTTGGAACGGGTGCCAAGGTGGGAGAAGCCCTTGTCTGCCATCCTGATGTGCCTCTGATCTCCTTCACGGGAAGCACGCTGACGGCCCAGCGGATCACAGAGAAAAGTGCTCCACACTGCAAACGGCTTTCACTGGAACTGGGCGGCAAAAACCCCGCGATCATCTTTGATGATGCTGACTTGACCCAGTGCATCCCCACCACCCTGAGGTCCAGCTTTGCCAACCAGGTGCCTCCCACCTCTGTAGCATATAAACCCTGTTTGCAGAAGGAGGTGTGCATGTGTTTGAGAGTGGGTTTGTGCACGTGCACATACTTTTGGGTCCAAATTCTAGATTGTCAAGGTCTGTTTCAAGACAACAAGGTGTTGTAGGCAAATTATAAATAGAAAAATGTGAAAAATTTTCATTATTCCACAAGAAGGGAAACAGAATAATAAAGGACTCTTCCTAGTATTCTCCATCAGAAAATAACAAGCTGTCATTATCCCTCTCAAAATAGATACATTACTTATCCATTCAGAAAGCAGCTGTTTTAAATCCCACCTTGTAATTAAGTAGGAAGCTTGCTGATTTTCTGGAATTAAATTAGGAGGCTCCCCTCAAAATTCTCTCAACGTTCTACTTGCCTCATCACCACCCACAGGAGAGATCACTGAAGCCATGAGACTATCAGGGCAAATGTTCAGAAAAATAGTTTGGTATCACAAAGGGATTATCAGGAAATGAAGACAGAGATCATTCAGAATTAGCAATCATTTCCTATGAAAAATATTGGATAAGACAAAATGCAATCAATGAAAAATCAAATTTATTTGCATTAGTGGCTGTATGAACCAGTTACTGCTGTATTGTCTTTTTCTTCTCTTTTCCTTTTTGATCTGGGAATGAATCCTACTTTTCAGTGTTGGTGAATGTAGTTTGCACTCCTGAGGATGCAGGGACACAAGTCTCACTCTGGGATGTGACTCTTAACACTTGTCATTAGTACAATGTAGTATGAGCTGATATTGTTTTTCTTGTTTCTTTCCTTTTGGTAGGGTGAGATCTGTCTCTGCACCTCCAGGATCTTTGTTCAGAGGGGCATATACAATGAGTTCTTGAAGAGTTTTGTGACAGAGGCTAAGAAGTGGAAGGTTGGGAACCCCTCGGATCCTACAGTTGACATGGGAGCACTAATAAGTAAAGAGCACCTAGAAAAGGTGATGTTACATGGAGTTTACACGATCTAATTTCATCTTTTAGGGGGCTATGAGGTGTCATTTCATGGGTGTGTGGAAGGGACTATGTCTTCTCCAATTTTAGCTCTGAGGGATGATAATTCAAAGCCATTGTAAAGTATCCTTTTGATAAAGTTTCTGTGGCCTGGGATCATGAGATTACTCCAGAAAATTCAACTCCATGGGGAAAATAATTTAAAGTGAAGATCAATAATTTTTTCCCATTTGAACTGAAATAATTCAAAATGTGTAAATCTAAATTCTGAATTTGTACTAACCAATCAGAGTTCAGCAACATTTTAATGGATTTTAATATTGTATTCACTGAGATCACTTATTTACCTAATATAAGGTAGTTAACAACTTTCCACTCTTTGGAAAATTCTGGGTAGTATAAGATGCAGTTCCTTAGGACTACTTGCAGTAATTTGGAATTGTGTATATGTAGAGGGAAGCTGAGATGATATGCAGCTAAACAGTCTGCTTTCGTGACTTATATGAAATGGATTTTTATGGTGTCAGACAGAGTTCAGGAGAGCAGATGCTCACATGCCAGAACTATCTGACACAATCTGACCGAAAACCGCAGAGTGAGAGAGAAAGCCAAACCTTTGTCGTGCTTCCTGACACCTCAGCAGGTTCTCCAGGCCTATTCAGAAGTAGAGCAGCAGAAACACCCACTTCCCGAGGTCCTTGGTCTGTGGCACCACAGAGTACTTCCGAGTCTAACTTACCAAGGTGGTTAAAAGAATAAAGAGAAAGAAGCCTGGTGTTATCTCTGTGGTATTTCTATAGGGAGAGAAACCAGGGAACTATTTCAGAACAGCAGAAGTAGATGAATAGCATATCCTATGCACTGCACAAACTGAGTACTGGAACAGGCTCCCCAGGGCAGTGGTCACAGCACCAAGCCTGACTGAGTTCAAGAAGCATTTGGATGACGCTCTCAGGCACATGGTGTGACTCTTGGCATGCCCTACACAGGGACAGGAGTTGGACTCGGTGATCCTTATGGGTCCCTTTTCACTCAGCACATTCTATGATTCTATGATTCTGTGTGTTCAAGGTAGTATATGATAGCAGCAGCCATGGAAACAGCTTTAATTATTTGTTGATGAGATTTTCTATAACATTAATGGCTTCATCATCCCAGTGGCATGTAAACATTTAGCAAGCCTGCCTGTGAAGTAGGAAAATATTACTGATCCCTTTGAGTAAATGAATGAACTATGGTATGGAATATGTGGCACACTGCCCAAGCTCCTGGAGGAAGGGAGGGAAGCCCTGTAACCACTTGTGTTTTCACCAGGGCCCCCAGCCTTTCAATAATATTTAGCTAGAAGGGCCAGTAGTGTTGCCTGCTGGGCTAGTGAGTGTTTGGAGAGGGATTATTTTACAACAAGAAATATCCAGCCTTACTTTTACAGAAACTTTACAACAAAAGCTAGGGAATGGTCTCTGTTAGGAGGGAAGTAAAGGCAGCATGATCCATTTGGAGATACTCAGGAGGTCCTGTTGATGTGCCCAGACTGGAGAGGTGGCCCCTCAGGATTTGGTGTTCTGTAGCAGTGATGTTTATCTGCTGCTCCCCCAGGTAAGGAGCTATGTGAAGAAAGCCCAAGCTGAAGGAGCCAGAGTCCTCTGTGGAGAGGGAGTGGATTCCTTGGCTCTCCCAACTGGCAACCAGAAAGGCTATTTCATGTTGCCCACAGTTATTGCCGAAGTCAAGGATGAATCTTGTTGCATGCAAGAAGAGATCTTTGGTCCCGTGACATGTGTGGTAGCATTTGATACAGAAGAAGAGGTGATTGAAAGAGCCAACAATGTGAAATACGGCTTGGCAGCCACTGTGTGGTCCAGCAATGTGGGACGTGTTCATCGGGTGGCACAAAGGCTACAGTCTGGATTGGTGTGGACCAACTGCTGGCTTGTTAGAGATCTAAACTTGCCATTTGGTGGGATGAAAGCATCAGGCATAGGGAGGGAGGGAGCAAAGGATTCCTACGAGTTCTTCACTGAGGTCAAAACCATTACAATAAAGCACTGATATGTGGCAATGGAAGTATCTTAGAGTAAAATAAATGACAGTAATTTGCATTACTGTAAATGGCTTTCTGGAACAAAGGCTGCTGTTGTGGCTGTATTTTTCTTGAAGTAATATCAATGACAACTGAAAATAGTCATCCCAAATGCTAATGTTGAATTTGAATTCAGCCTTTCATGTTAAATGAGAAGATCAGTGCGGACTCCACAATCAACCCAGCCCTAGCCAGATGATTTGCTTATCTTATGGATCCTAAAGCATTTTGAGTATTCCTGTCTCAAAAATCTCACCCTCTAAGGCAGATTGAAGAAAGAATGACAGATGATCGTACCTGTGGTTGGTGAATTACCCTGAGGGACAAAATGGCAAGCACATTGTGAGACTGGTATTGTAATAGGAATCAGCCTGTTTCTACTACAAGCAGAATGTTCCACATACCAATCCCTATTGCACTTCACTGGTATTAGGCAAGGACTAATGCTACAGCACACTAAATGCCTACACACTAAATACCACTGAGTGGTATTAAACCATGGGGTCATGGAATTCTCATGATACACGGAGACAATAAATATTTTATTTATGACCTGTTTTATGGTATGCAGCTGATTCATCCTAAGACTTGTTCTCTAACTGTTTCAAAATTACAGCCTTTTGCCACTTCTAGGCCTCAGTGACGGTGTTTTTCACATCCCTGCACAAAGATTTGGCTACATCACAGACTGTCATTCCTCATTAATAAAGACTGGAAATGACTCCTAAGAGAGCTAATTGTTTGTTTGGTTTTGTTTTGTTTTTTTTGTTTGTTTTTTTAATCAGGTATCTCATAAACTTGTTCAGATTCCACAAAAAGAGAAATCAAGTTGTATACACATTCCACCTCCTCTCCATCAAGATGACTGCATTGCTATTTCATTTTGACAGCAGCCCTTCATGGTTTGTTTTTCAAGTTTTGAGCTGAATTTCACAGTAAATAAAGCTGCACAGAGTTTTATAAATGCCTGTATTCTGAGAAGAGCTAATGAGTCATTGGGATATTTTTTCAGGGCTGTTGGGGAAAAAAAAAGACATCTCTCAAATACAAGAAGGCTGATGAAAAAGTGTTACTGATAAGATGTGAAAGAATGGAGTAGCAAATTCCTCTGCTGCTGCCCTGCACACCCAAAAGAAAATACAGAGAGGGAGATCTGGGGTTTATAGAAAATCAATTTTATTTTTTGTAAAATTTCTAACATTTTCAGGGGTGTGAAGCTATGTTATGCAGGGCTGTACTATCTTGTAAAACTGATGTAGACAGCCTAGAGGAGTCTCTAGACCTTGGATACTAATCCATACCTTTATACTGATATTTCTAATTAAGGTCAGTTGTTTGCATAGAGTATACTTTCTAGAGAGGATTTTATTTTTTCGGAGTTTGGCTGAGCTAAAGCTGAAATTTGCACTTTTCTTAGTAAAAATAAAAATGCCAACAGAGCATTTTAAATTATGGCTGCAGAAAGGCAGTCTTTCTCTCTTTTTCAGTGCTTTTTGGTAAGAGGAGTCACTGGAATAAATAGTTGTAGTGTCATTCTCACCTTGAGCAAGTCATGCCAGGGACTGCTCTAGGTCTTTGTGTGGGAGATGGATTCCACCTTACCCCTTCCAGATGCCACTCCAGAGTGAGTTGCTTACTGAGAGCATTTGATACATGTGTCCTGAGTTGGCCAAAAAGCTGATTTTCTCTTTCAGAAGACTTTTTGAAAATAACTTGTATACTAGAGCTGAGGCTTGAATATGTGATGAACCTTGAAATCTCTGGATCCAACCAGGTTGCAGGGCAGACCCACCAGTCAGGCTGGGTACCTGGCCATCTGATGGATTTGGAACAATTACCCCCAACTGGAGATGAGTTAAGAAAATATGTAAAAATGATAGGCTTATTGAATTGATGAGTTCTGAAGAAGCACTAATCTGTTTTATTTTAAAACACTGCCTAGGTCTATTCATGACCATGTGGTGGCAGCAGAACACCCGCGGTGACCTTTTTGTCCCCCAGTCACTCATTTTGCTGGGAGGGGAATGGACAGCTATATCAGTGCGTGTTTTGGTCTGCCAATTTTTTATTATTTTTTTTTTCCCACAAATGGAAGAGAAAAATAAAGTAAAAGCTGTGAAATTCTTCATTAGTTTGAGGGGTAGGCATTTTCAACAACAACAGATGAGTTATTACACAATTAGTAGGTTGAGATGGATTCCTTCCCCCACCTGGATTACATCTAGGTTGAGTTTTAATGAGCTGAATTTTCTTTCAGGTGTTGATTTTGGCTTGGTGTTAGATGTGATGAGAGAGATCCGTATATATTTCATGCATAGGATATAAAAGCCTGTGTGGTGCAAAATATCCAAGGTATTTTATAGAGAGGTGGAATAGTAGGTGGGGAGGGGACAGACCTATGCAGGACCCCCACATGAGGGGTATGGAGGTGGTGGCTCCATGTCCAGTGTGGCTCTCATGGTTTCTCAGAGGTGAGCTCCTGGGGTGCCCCATTTGGTCATCCCTGTGTCAAGCACCTCAGAGAGGTAAGAGTGGTCAACTGGTGCTAATGCTGACTTTTGGGCAGGAGGGAGAGCCCATGTAAAGATGGGAAATATTGTCCCTCTGCATTTTCCATCTGTAATGAACTCCTTCCTTCTCTAGTGCTGTTGAAGTGGTGTTCAAGTGCTTTGTTTATTTTGCTATTTCTTGCCCTTTTAGACAAGTAGAGGTTCACATATGTATATATACACATGGGGGGGCTGGGTGGGTGTTACCTGGTGGGGACATTTCTTTAACTGCCTGTAGTAATGGGAGATTCTTGCATTTCATTTGCCCACCTCCAGACTCAGGCCCTAGCCCACAAAAGAACTGCTGGTGCTTGTGGCTGTGAAGCAGGTGATGAGAGAGTTTACCTGCTCATACCAGGGGCTGTCTGTGGGGACACTGATCTCTCCTATATACTGGATGCTATGAACTCCCCCATATTTTCTTTATTCAAACTAACTCCTAATATAGCAATGTGTGTGAATGACTGTCTCTTATCTTATAGACGAAGTAGTCCAAGAACTTTTTCCTGCAGGTGATGAAGGTGTCTGTTGCAGCTACTTTGTTTCTGGATGTTCTGCTCTTGGTCCCAGTGTGCAGCAAAGAGGATGTCCTGGAGGATGAGGCAGGCTGATCCAAGGTATCAGACTGACAACTCTCTTGGAGCTCTCTGGACTACATGACATGGAATTTTCCAACCCGGCAGAAAAGGTTTTTTTTATAGACTGCCCTGGTTTGTACATGAAATCATGTGGCCATTGTGAGGATTTGTTTATTTACTGTTGCGTAAAGCTCAAAGAGTTGCTCCATCTGTTGATTCTTATAGATGGAGCAAGTACAGTTCTGTTTAACACCAGAAGATTATCTCAGTGGTGTGAGATAATTCCATGGGTAGGTAGAAATATGTTTGCCATACTTGACAGCTCTCAATTAGCACAGGGTTATTTTTGTTCTATTTCATATCTATTTTGTGTTCAAAAGGTATCTGGAAGTGGCACTGGGTGATATGGTTTAGTGGTGATATGGGTAGGTGGTTGGGCTGGACGATCATGAAGGTGTCTTCCAACCTTGATAATTCTATGATTTTCTTAGCATATTTATATCTGTATCCAGCTGTTCTATAATGTTTGAAATCAGCTTTCTTATGGAGACTGAGCATACTTTGGAGAGGAGATATATCAGTTCTAATGCTCATATTCAAATCAAGCTGCAGCTCTGGTCCCACAGTATAACTTAGGCAAAACAAGAACTATTTGTAAAACTCCCAGGGATGAAAACAGACTTAACATTTTGGGTCAAAGAAGGTTCCATGTCTAACTTAACTGAATTGTGCAGAGCTAGAATGTAAGCTAGCCTAGTTTTAATACCTTAGCTTTGAATTTCCAAACTTCAGAAAGCTATACTTTAAGAGTCAGCTTCACAGGTAGAATCAGATCTCTCAGATCCTGAACACTTTTCTCTTACAATAACACCATCACCAAGAACAACAAAAAAAAAAAAAAGAAAAAAAGAAAAAAAAGAAAAGGGTGGTGAGATCCTGAGGGAACTGTGAGGACTTTCCTGTCAGGCTTCTCCTCAGGGCTGAGTTATAAGTCTTTGCTCAGTCTGGAAGGATGTTAGCCCAACACCTGTCTCAGCTCTATAAGGAATACCATCTGAAGTGTCCAGGTACTTGTCTTCAAGCTTCTTATTAAGCCTATAGATTTTCTGTGTGGGGAGAGAGTGAAAAATGAAAATTGAATTAAATTTTCCTAGGCTGGAGGAAGACCTGTGTCCCACTCTTCACCCTAGTTAGCAGTTCAGTATGCTGTAGGAAGCTAAATGTAATGAATAGAGGAGACCTGGAACAGTTGCAGGAAATCCTGGTGACCGGGCTATTTTCTTCACTGAATTCTGTTCCCCTCCTTACGAACATTTGTTTTTGCACCTGGAGGGTGATGCTTGCACTTAGCAGGCATCAATGCACTAGCATTGTTGTTCTAGAATGTATAAAACCCCTATTGGTAACACTTATACTCCATGTGAAAAGTGGTGTATAAACGAGAAAAAGAGGGAAGTCTTGAAGTCTTATAACTGGGTAAACTGGGTGCATTTTAATGCAGCTGAGAGCTAGTTATGCAACCAGAAACTGTATGTGTATGGTGCTGCCTCCTGAAACAGAGCAGTTGAATAGGATTTGGAGATCACAAGGGAAAGCACAATCAGTATGAGAATACCGGGTTAGCCAAACCAGCCCAACAGAGATGATCTCAGCATGAGCTGTGCTACATAATTGCAATTAACAGGGAAGCCAGCACGATTCTGGAGAGGATAACCAGGAGTGTGCTGGAACTGCAAATAATCTTTAACTTTGTATGCTGTATTGCTGTCATGTTGTGCATCTACTTGTGATCTTTTTTGAAAGGATGTGGAGGGAGGAAAATGATCCCTAATTTTGTAAAAAGTCATTCTAGTGTGGGACTTAGACCTTGTGATGTCCTTTGGCTTTGAAAACACCGGCTTTACTAAGACAACCAGTGTGTATGTACATGTGGGTTTTCAGATGCAGGGAAGCAATTACAGGGGTCAGTGATGTGTCCAGAGGGGCAGACGCAAGCTGCTGGGCTGGTATTTTGAAGAGCAAGTTTTGTCTTCTAAAACACAGGAGGTGGTGGAGCACACCTGACAGGTGTCCTCTCTCTTGAGTGATGAGTTAACCGTTGCACAACCTAGCTTATGGTGTATCCTTCTGACACTGGGTGTCCTTAATAATTTCCTAGAAAATGCAGATTCTCCCAGAGAAGGGAGCACCAGCTACAGCCTGTGGTTTAAAACATGCTGTTTACGGAAAGGGGGAGATACGGAATCGTGACCTGTCAGGTGGATCAGGCCAAGGTTGCTCACCTGGTTGCGACCATTCAGTTTTTGTCCTGGGCTTTGGAAAGATGTGCTTGACCTCTCAGGTGAGAGCAGGGATGCATGGTCCAAGGAGCCTGCTGGGACATGAGTAGATGAAAGACAGATGCTAAACCCTGGTGAAGACTGTGGCACAAGTGCTCATGCTACGTCACCATAGGCACGTGGGGCTTTTGTGTGGTTATGTGCAAGATGAAATAAGTACATTTCCCTGTGTACTAGAGGTGTTGTGGAGTGCTCAGTTACGATAACGATGGGACCTGTATAAGTCTCCAAAGAGCAAAAGGCTTATTTCAGAGTAGTGCTAATGAGAGCTATCTCCTGGTTTCTGAGAAATGGAAGTAATTATAGACTGATTATTGTGGAGCAGTAAAGACATATGTTAATTCACAGGGAGCTAAACATGTCCAATTAACTCCTAGCTCCTGAAATAATAATGAAAATATTATGCAGCCATTTTAGTAATTGAATTTTCTCCTCCTTTGGGAACAGTGCATATTTAAGTAGAGGGTTTACCCTCAGTTACAGGGAGATTTCTTGGTTTCCTTCAAGTTTGTTGACCCAATAAAAAAAGTCAGGCAAAAGTCACATTTCTGCAGCTGTAAAACAGCATTTTCAAGGGTTGATTAAAAACAAATTAAAAAATAAAAAGAACATTTCCTAATCTTGCCTGAATTTTTTAAAATGAATTTGGTTAAACTTACTTGGCTTGAGTGAATTAACTGTGTTTACCTGCTGAAAATACAAGCTTTTGTCCTCAGGAGGAACACCAAAATGTTTGTTGGTGAAAATAGCAGAATGTCAGTCTGGGATTCTGTTTGGGATTCTTGTGTTAAATACCCATGTTTTCACATGAATGTTTGTTAGCTGAAAATAGACAATTTCAGTCCTGCTTAATGGCTATATTTCAGTCACCCTTTTCCAAGGAGATGCTGGAGCCAGTTTTCCATGTAAAGAACACTGAGTAGCTATGATAAGAAGTCTTAGAATTTTGATTAGGAAATTACCTCCTGCCTGTGCTGTTTTGCTCCCAGAACTGCACTAAGCTTTTCGAGGATGAAAACAATACTTTTGTAGCATATAATTATATTCCTACAGTTTATACTTTTTTTTTTCAGAGATACCAGCTTTGCCTCTTCAAATGCACGGTGTGGAGTTTTTTTGGTCATCGAATGTGTCTCTGGACTTTGTGGCTTTGAGTTATATGGGACAGGAGTGAAAACTGGCATCTTGCAGCAGCCACATGCACAAGAGTTTGTTGGCAATTGGAAGAGAAATTTGCTTTTACAGTGCTGTGGGATTCTTCTAAATAAGTTGATCCCTGTCAAGGAGCTTCAGGCTGCTTCCTCTGTTGGTAATTTGTTTTGAAACCTTTGATTTGTGTTTAAAAAATAAATATGTGTGTGTGTTGTATACGCATAACTTCAGATACATAATTTCCATGGTGTGGTGCTCCAGTAAGAAGGACAAACTGAGCTATTGATCCACGTGCTTCCAAAGAAAAATCTCACTCTGGTCTGAGACCTCACCTTCCTGTTCAGGTTCTTTCTGTGAGCAGCTTGCAAGAAAAAGAGCCTTTCAGATTTCTGAGCTCTTTAGAGCACAACCTGCTATTTATTTGCAGTGCGTAACACCACAGACCCATCTAAATAATGTTTCCCTTATTTTAAGAACAAGGGTCCACGGAAGGTCATGTTCCTCTCAGTTGATACAAACCAATGTCTACTTTTGATCATCAGTTGGTGGTTTGGTCCTGCTTTTGTTGTCACCCTGCCTAGGACTCACTTTTCTTTTCCTCCCAGTGCCTGATCAATACCACTTTTCCCCAGTGAGGTTAGAACATTGCTTACCAAACCACATAATGCTGCTTCACCTGAGAGATGTGGCTTTTCACCACTGGCGGAGGAAAGTCATTCCTTCGGTCATTCTTCCTGAGGTTTGGCTGGATTATTGCGATTTATGGAGTTTGGACATGAAGAAGATAATGTTCTGTCCAAGGGCAAAATTTAATGAGAGGTGCCTTTCTGTCTGATTTTAAAAAATGCTTAATCTTTCTTTCCTTCCTAATTAATATTTGGAAATGAGCTTTCATATACTCAGATTCACTGCTTGTTGTTTTTCTCCTAGATACCATTTGTCACTAGTGTTAGTCAGTGGTATGAATTATTTAATGAACATACTGTGCTTCAGAAACAGCATTTTTAGCTGGGCTGCTATGTACTTGGACAGACACAAAAAAAGATCACTTTTTGAGGAAGCTGTCAGAAATCTGTATTTTAAACACCAAAACTGTGAGCCCTGGATGTTGAAGAAAATGTCATAGTATTCTAGCAATATTTACTCTAATGTCCTATTTGAGTTGCCTGTCAAAAATAGCTAGTGAAATCTCCAACTGAGATACAGCTTGGAAATACCAGTATCCAAACAATCCCTGAGGCTCCAAGTAAAACTGATGAATAATCCTGTGATTGGAAAATTTTTCTGGCATGCATTTTCTGTGCAACATCAATCTATTTGTTATGTTTTTTATACCAGAAAAGATGGATCCTGGTTATCTCTTCTTATCACTTCATTCAGAGGTCTTCCCATCTTCAAAGCAGTATATGAACTTTAGCTAATTAAGCCCCTTCTCACATCTTACATCTGGAAGTGTGAAGCATTTTTCATTTTGCTGCTGAGGCAATTTATGGACAGAATACCTGCAAGACATTTTCTTCAAAGGGAGTTGAGGGTCTTTTTTTCCTTGTGCAGTCATATCCTGAAAGACTTGAATAACCTTGCCAGTGAAGTAAGTTGCTTTGGAGGTGGGAGGCAAAAGGTTCCTGGCTGAAATTTTCTTGCTTATTCCTTTCTTTGGTTGTAATGTGGTTTATGTGGTCTCCAGGCATTCTGGAAAACGCTCACTGATGGAACTCAAGGAAAAAAGGTGTTGGCTGGTGTTTACTCTTGACTGCTGGATATCTGGTAGGGATGAGTTGGAGCAGAGCTGAGGTAGGAAAAGTAAGAATGAAAGCTTTCAGAATGCACTATTGGGAGTCAAACTGCTCTAATTCAGACAGCCTGTCTGAATAGTTCTTATTTCACTGTACATGACTCCTGCGAATCCATTGATATCCCTCTAAATCACAAAGAAACCTTAAAGTAACAATAGGTGGTATTGACACCACAAGAGAATTCACAGATGTAAAGAAGCCAGAATGCGGGGTGTTTCAAAAAGACCCAATTTGAAATTGAAAATATAATGAAATTGAGTCCATCTTTTTGAAACACCCTGTATAAGTGAGAACTAGACTCAGACTGCCATTATCTGCTTAGGAGCTTAACTTATTTTTGTTTAAGAAAGCAGCCATTAAGGGCTGGGCTTGCACTTCATGGAACTGCCATTGGGATGCTGTCGGATCTTGGTAGCTCTGGAAAGATCTCTGTTCCTGTCAGGTCATTTTGGTGATTAATTCACAGCATTATTTCTCGTTCTGTGTGCAGTCTACTTAGCTATTCTATGTAAGAAATGTGATCATGCGTGGACTAAGCCGTGCATGGTCAGGCACTAGGCCTGCCAAATCAGGATTGTGCGATCTTATCTAAACTGGAAGTTGCCCAGGATTTTGTAAACTTCATGTGAAATCTGTATTGTTTTTCTATGTGGCCCTGAACAATTTGCCATACTTTGAATAGCTACAGGTCTAACTTTGTATGGAGAGCCTGCAGATCTCCATACAAAATACATCTGAAACAGCAGGAATGGGAGTAACTCATTTCTCTGTAGGGAACACTGGTCCATACTTTGTTAATGGAAAAGTGTGAATGAGAAAAGTGCTCTCTAGTCCTAGGGAGGTTATTTTGTTCTTACAACATAAATGGATATGTCTCTACTGCCAGGGACAGATCTGCTCTGGATGGGGGAGCACAGTTGTGGAGCTCAGAAGCCCTGCAGAGCAGGGAGGACTCAGTCTGTTCTCGTTACTTTGCTTCGGGTCATCACAATAGGAAGTTTGGCCAAGCAGAGTTTAAATCTGCAGCTCCAGCTCTTAACTTTCCACTTAAAGCTACAATTCTCCCTTGGAGTGAGATGGGGGCAAAGGTAAAGAGACAGCGATTATACTGTGTGACCAAAGTATTGTTTAAAAGTGACTATCTATCCCGGATTAGCGGCTGTCTCATTTTCCCCTTTCACTCCACAAGCCTCCCAAGAAGGTTAATACAGTTCATGTTCTTCAGCCATGCAGAGTGTCACTGCACCCTTTCCTCAGGATGTGTCCCATGCAGTCTAATCTTCATAAAGACCATGTCCTGAACTGAGAGGTTAGGGTCATGTTGCCACACATGGAAACGAGAAACCTTTCTCTATGCTTCTTGTAAACGTCAAGACTAAGTGATGAGCCCTGTGAAAAGGTAAGGGGAATCTCCCCACCCTGTTCGCAGACCTTTTGTCACTGCATTGTGCGGCATGAAACATGCTCTGCCTTGGGTGACAAAAGGAGTGCTGCTGTTTCTGCCTTTTGGCACCACTGGCTCCCTGCCGCAGGTTCATGGCGATAAACAGGCTGTGAGCTGCTCGTATGGAGAGGCCACGGTGGTGGCTGCACTTTGAACCTTGGTGGCAAGACATAGCATGCCGTGCGGGAACGAGGAGTGGCTCTGGGTGGAAACAACCTATTCATGACACATCCCCACCTATTCTGGAGAAGAAACATGGGCAGGGTCACACTCTTTCCTCAACAAACACCCTCATTACCTTGAAATTACAGTTTCCAAAGGGGGATTGCTCTTGCTCTGTGTAATTTAAAATGATGGCTCCATGCTATTTTTAGGGTGGTGCTTTCTTTCTACTGTAAAATGTTTGCATTGTGGTTATTTAGACTTGTTTCCTCCACCACCCCTAATTATGAGGAAACCGTAGGGAAGTTATGAAGAAATGCTGGTAGAATTAATAGCCCAAGAGACCTGAATTTGCTCCTCCACAAATGGAGGTCAGGCAATAACTTATGCAGTAGTACCTCAGCTCTGTCCAGCTAGGACTGAAAAAAAGCAACTCATTCTCAGCATGCACAGAAACCTCCAGCAAAGTTGCCAGCAGCCATGTTATTGCCAAGAGTTGAATCTAGCTGATTCACTTTGTGCTTCTCATCAAAGAAGCATCAGGCAGCACCAGCTGC
Organism: Aegotheles bennettii; assembly: GCA_013398125.1. Taxonomy (NCBI): domain Eukaryota; kingdom Metazoa; phylum Chordata; class Aves; order Caprimulgiformes; family Aegothelidae; genus Aegotheles; species Aegotheles bennettii. Next base: position 300,165 of record VZRW01012678.1, on the reverse strand, counting down.
GGTATTACCCTGTTCCAGGACTGAACCAGAAGTCCTGCAGATTATGTCTGGCTCCGAGATATCCAGTAAGGTGCAACGAAAATGTTGCTGCCAAGGCAGACATGTGTATGTACACACACACACACACACACACACACACACTAGGGTCTTTGTGACCCTCCCGTCTGATAATTCAATTTGTTTTAACCCCTGAAGTGGCAACATATCTTTTGCTTGATGCAGTGGTTAAGTGTGGAAGGGGGTATATATACACACATATTCTTCCTTAAATCCCATTATCTGGCAGTTCTCCATAGTAGTCTGGACCTCATTTCATGCTGCTTTTGTTTCTATTAGAGGTCAGAGAGAGCAGCTGAGCATGTAAATAAACTCTCCAGTTCTTTTCCACTCCACTGAGGAGCTCCCTGAGAGCACAAGCCTGCCGCACAAGCACTTTTGTCTTGTAATCCAGCTGGAAAGCAGTGAGAATATACCAGTTCCCTCCCTATAAAACTACCGTGTTTTTTTTTTATTCTGTCCCTGTACACCTCCAGTCTCATTTGGGGTGATAGGTGTTTAGTCTGCCAGCTGGTGCATCTCGGCAGACCTGCATCGGTTTACACTGATTACCAGTTTGATGCTGTTCCTTCAGGTAGTACAGAAAGAATTCTAGCAGGACAAAAAAATACATTGCAGTCTGTTCTAATACCCTCACACAGTCACTTGTATCTGCAAGCACTAGTGAAGTTGAATAGACTTATAGGGCCATATTTACCAAAGGCTTCAGATGGACAATGCAAGACTTTAGTGGTGTTTAAACAGTGACTTCTCATGTTGCAGTTTCCTAAGTCCCTGCTTAGCCACCATGTAAACCTGTCATTCTCTCTGCATTTAACATCAAAATGTTCCAGGTCCCTCAATCCTTTCACGTGTGTGTCTAGAAGCATCACTACTTCTACCTTGTGCCAATCTCACCAGCAACTGGGTGGGAGGAGAGCATTAATGTCCCTGATAAATCTTTATTTTTCATACATTCCCTAAAGGTAAATTGTGACAGAGTGGGAGAGCTGAGTACACAAAACTCTTATTTTCTTGCTTCCAGGGCAGCCTGTCCAATTTATCTAATGGAACATAAAAGCAGTTTTTAATAGAAATGCCTGCAGTCATTGGAGTAGAAACGCAGATTGGCTCTTCCCTGGAGCTGAGTGATTGTGTTCACTTTCTCTGGCCTATTTATCCATGCCCAGCACTGTGGATTTTGCTTTGCATCTAAAAATTTGGAGTTACTATGTCTAGATTGCATGGGGCTATGGGTTTTCACATAGCTTCTTGAATGTTCTTGAAAGATTACAGCTGAGGAGAGAAAACTGGTGTCTTTATTGAGGGAAAGGGAGATCACACTTTTCCTATCACACTGTATCTCATTGCCTGCTCTCTTCTTCCTCTGCCCTGCCCAGACTATGAATAGGGAGTTCGGAGGTGTTTCCTGGAGGCCAGCTGCAGTATCATTGCTGGAAATTCTCAGTTACAAGTGAAGAACATGGGCTGGATCAAAAGTGATGAGTTGCTGGTGACTGATCTCAGCTGATGGGGGAAAAAATGACTCCTCGGTGAACTAGGCCAGTTCCCAAAAAAAGAATCCATCACTTTGGAAAAGAGATTAATGGAGTTCATCCAGCAGCTCTGCTGGCCAGTGGACAGCAGTTTGCTCTGCAGCCACCGGATAAGGCATTTAGTTATGTCATTGAGTGATTATTTATATCTTCCGTTGACTAGCACATTTGTTTCCCCAAAGCAGAGTGGGTGTATGATATACTATTTTTTATTCTTTATTAAGTTCTAAATATAAATTAGCCCTGAAGGGTGTGTAGAGATTTAGCACTGATTGATTTGGATGGGATAGGAGGAGGCTGAGGAACTCCTCCCGTCCGCAGAGGTCTCCTCCTCTTCTCAGCGTTCACAAACTTCTGAGCCAGCAATGAATTTTCCTTTCTGCCTGGTTGTCATCTATTTTTGAGGAACAGCTTGCTTTAGTCTGCAGAATTGAAACCATTTGATATCTCTTCTCTCAAACACCACAAAGGATCTTACCAATAAATTAATTTGCAATGTTGTGTGTTAATGAGACTTATGATCGTGGTTTGGATAACGCTTCTTATACCTGCTTTCATTGTGATTAGCACTTGTGTAATAGAGTGTATCAGGTGTTAATTTTCACGGAGGTAAATGAAAATATTTCCTTGCCAAGGCAAAGATAGTTTCCTTGTAGATTAAATATCTCTTCCATACTGTCATCTTTGGGCTGTTGTACAAGGAGTCAATGCCTTTTTTATACTGCAATACCAAGTGGTCTTTTAGAGCATGCTGTGCAGTCGTTGTCTTGGTGCTGCTTATCAGAGTTAATAAAGACACATTGTGGTTTGTTGAGACAACAGGAGGGACATTAGCTGCTAGTAAAACAATTTAATTCTGAAGGTTTGGGTCTTCATCTAAAAATGAAAACACTGCCTTTCACCACAAGGGCTATGATACTGATTGTTGTCATAGCAGCTATAGTATGTTGGGAATAAAAAAAGTCTACATACTGAGTTAACCACACATCTATTTTTAGACAAAATTCTGACTGACCTCAGAGGATAACTTGCATGCTTACATTTAAGAATATGTTTAAATATCTTATTAGAGTAGAGCAATTCTCAGAGATATTATTATGCCTAAAGACAAAACCTTAAATTTAGCTGAGTGGAAGTGCCTCTTTAATAGTCTATTGTGGCAATAAACAATGAAAACTATAATCTGGCATTCAAAGTTAATAACCTGAAATTAATACTTGCTTATTTCAGAATTATATTATGTTTAGAAACAGTGGAAAATAAGGAGCTTTACTAGGGTAGAAATATAGGACACAATTAGCATATAATGTGAGAAATAGCAAAGTTATTGCCCTATTCAAGCAAGAGCGTTGCTGTAGTATTCAGTGGCAGTTGTCCTTGCCTGGTACCCTCTCAGCTGCGGATGTATGAATAGCTTCACGTGTGATAAGTCAAGCTGTCCTTAGTCAATGACACTGACAGTTGAAAGTGCTGAAGCCATCCCAGATACCTTGGTGAATTAGTGGTCATTGCCTCACATATCCAAATACCTGTTTCCCAGTGTGTAGGCTACTCATGTGCGGTCAGCTGTCTTAAGCTGACTCATTCATGCCTTGAGCCTAAGCTTTTGATACCCATAGCTTCAGGTGTGTCTCACTGCATCTTGGCCTTGTCTTCATGCTGAGCCTGATAAACTCTCCCATTTTGTCTCCTGGCATATGAGTGTTGTCTTCCTGCTTAGTTTATTCACATTCAACATTCATCTTCAGAAGCCAGTTAAACAGAAGAATGTCCTTGTTACTTCTAGGATAAGACTATCCACACATGGAGAGTTAAATATAATCACTGTTACAGGTGGTGCTCAGTGGTATTCCTGCAACTAGGCAGCCTACATCCCCTTTACCTTGGAATAGAGTTGATTTCTACGCAGCAAGGGTAGACTTGTCCTTGCCAATAAGCAAATTGCCTTGAAACCAATGCTGTACTGACTACTTTGCCCTTCATGCTAAATAGAAGAGACATTGAAATGCTCCTGTATGCAATGAAAGCTGTCTACAGATGTACAAGGGGGCAGCCCCACTTTTTGGGAGGTGACGAGTAAGAGATTTCCCCTGGGACAGGATGCAAATGCAGAAGTTGAGGTACCTGTTGGAGGGTGCTGGTTGTGGTGGAAGGAGTCAGGCATCCTGGAGACATAGCAGGAAAGCGTGAGCTGATTCTGCTCCCACTGAGGCTGCTGGGAGACTTGTTCCCTGATTTCAGCATGAGCAGTCATGCTGGGTGATATTGGGTATCTAGAAAGAAAAGCCAGATCTCCCAGCCATTTTCTGAATTCTGTCAAAAGTCCAATAAATAGGAATTAATTTCTAAAATGGTGTTTGGAATATCTGCTATGATCTAATTTAATAATTTGGAGATATGCAAAACATATACAAATCATAATGAACTAATCTTCCAGCAGATGTCTGGGGTGAGAAAAATACAATCTCTGTGTTATGGACAGGGAAAACTGGGGCATAGGGAAGATCAAAGATTTGGCTGGGCATTTTGGTTCCATTTTTAATTAATACACTTACCATGTACAAAATTACCCAGTTAAAAAAAGAAAGTTGTGTGGAACTGTTAGCTACAGAAGTCAAAGAAATTGGTTTAATCAGAATTATATAAAGAATGTACTGATCTCCATAACTTCCATCAGTGGATTTCAAACATGGTGCAGGGGAATCAAATCAGCTTATTTTTCTCCTGACTAATGTGTTTTTACACCCTGCTACACTACTCAGGTGTCAAGACATTGAGGCAATGATACTGTTAATGATACAAAACCCAGAATAGAACAGAACAAAGAAAGCAGTATGAGTACAAAAACATCTTGAAATTGCCATGTGTTACGATAAAATCCATTAGTTTAATGATCTTGAGTGCCATCTTTTTGAGCTTTACAGCATAATTCCACTGCCTTTAGCTTAGTACCTTCTGATTTACACTAGTGTGTGTGAAATTGAGCTGTATTTCTAATATGAATCTGTGTTTGCTGTTGGAAGGAAGCTCATTTTTTTCTAGACTAGAATTTTAATATCAGCTGCTCATAGAGCAATAGGGCTTGAAGAACCTCATGAACTTGTCTAAGCTTCACTTCTGCTTCAGGCCAGAGTAATTATACCTGTATGTTTATTAAATTTGTCCTTAAAAACCTCTGATGGTGGAAAGTCCAGTCTCTCAGGCACCCTGTTCCAGTACAGGTGCTGCACTGCTCAAATGCTTTTTGCTAACACCCAACCTAAATTCTCCTAACTGTAAATAAAGATCATTACATCTTCCTCCCACTCATGATGGACAGGAAGATCTCATTATGTCTCTTCTCTTTCCACTAGCTTTTTATATATTACTAGATTATTTTACCCTGTGCAAGTCTTCCTTGTATGTCACACTTTCTGGATCTCTCTTGCTGTTCACTGCTTTCACTGCATTTCCTCACATGCTTTGACACTCAATCCTGGCTATGGTATCCAAGTGGGAACTCACCAGGACAGAACAGGGCAAACAACTTCTTCCCGTGTCTCCTGGAATTAGGGAATTACATGTTAGTACTGAACAAAGATCAGCTTTGAAATACTACAGCCCTCAGGATCTGCTCCTATACCATTTTAGAAGGTTTTCCCCCATTGTTTTCAATAGAACTTCTCAGATTCTGTATGACCATGATTTTATTATGACCCAATATACAAACTATAATTTTCAGGAAAGTATTTCCAGCTGAAGGAAAACAAATGCTAGCAATGGGAAAAGGTAAATGCTGCATCAGTGAGGAAAAACTAGCTCAAATGTAAACTTGCACAAGTTCATATTTGGTTCTGCATCAGGAATTTGACTTCTGCTAGGATATATTGCTATTTATTACAGAAAGAATGCAGTAGAACTGTTACTGGTAATCTTTTCACGGATATGTTCCTTCTTCACCAGCACTCTCTTTACAGTGATGGGAGAGGAAAATCATGTCCCTGTGGGAGGCCCTTCCCTCCCTCCCCAGTATTAACATCCTCCTGACATCCTCACACAGACAGTAACAATACATCAACCTTTCTGGAACATTCTCCTCAGATGCAGGCTTTCTGTTTGTAAGGAGTCCCTCTTCCTCCATTTACTCTGGTGAAGTATTAGCAAGTCTTAGTAATACATGAGTTCAGGGCTTTGACTTTCAACATGAAACGTGGCTATGAAAGTGATAATGAATGGTACTACTATTGTTCTTGAATATTCTTAATGGTTTTAAAGGTAATATATTGCTTAGTGTTCAGTATTTTAGTGCTCTCCCATTAATTTTTATCTCTAAACATAAAACTGATTCTTCTTTGTGTGAATCATGAAATTGTTGACATGGACATTATTTGTTCCGCTAAACATGAATTTTCAGTTTGTATTCTGTTGTCAGGAAATTTCTGTTACCCATTTTTAGTTTTTGTGGGTTTTTTAGTGCACTCAGCACAACTGAGCAAAAATAAAGCAAACAATCCTGTACTGATCCTGATCACTTCCAACCCTGTTGCAGCCTCTGATTCCTGAGGAATGTCTGTGCCTCCTTTCACATGCTGTTTGCATGCTGAGCACATCTTTGTCGTGGGATGCTGTGACTGGCAGAACCACTCCTCCTCTATATGTTCTGGTTTTTATGGCTGGAAACCCAGAAGGAAGGTCTAGTTTGCTATTTCTTGAATTCTAAGTATGTAGGAACACCCTGGTAAAAGGTACATACTTTACCCCAAGCTGTTATTTTATATATGTTAGGTGTCTCTCTAATGTCTGGTTATCTATATATTATATGTATAGGTAACTACTCCAGATTTGCCAGTGGAACTACTCATTGGCCATAGGAGGCACAGCTGTCTGCCAGCCTTTGAACTGGCTTAGGACCTCGAGGTTCTGATTGCTATTCGGTTACCTTATTTCCTTGGGTGACTGGCTTTTAATTCTGGTCCTTATTTTCCCGATCTGCAAAATAAGAATATTCTTAACTTCCCTCATCTCAAAGGCAGAGCCTTGTGCTTTCTGGTCCCTTCAAAGTGCCTTGGACTTTCTTTGTGGGAGAATGGGGAACAGGGGAAAAAAACAGGCAGAGGAAACGGAAGGGAATGATGTACTTCTAAGTCATACCTCACGGCAAGGACTGGACATGGCCAGAGAGTGCATTTAAATGTGGGAGCCAAGCAGCATCCCAGTGCCTCATGTGCCCAGGGAAACACCGGGCCAACAGTCTATGGTGGGCAAGGAGCTGTATTTGGCACTCCTAAATCCCAGGCTAGTTGGCTAGTTGTCCTCTCACTCAGCTTCCTCTCAGTTAGTAACAAAGAAGATGAAACATATATTTGCTGGCAAGGGAAAGGTAGTAGTCCCATGTCGACACTTGCTGACACAGTGGATGCACATGGTGGTCATGTGCAGATGTTGAGACCACGCAACTGCAACCCAGTTTCCACCTGTATGTGCTGCAGTCTCCTGGCCTGGGGCAGCTACACAGCAATGCAAATGGATGGTTTTCTTCAAGCCAGATAGAAGCAGAAACAGAAATAAGTGGGATTTCCTGGCACCCAGCCTGGTGCTTAACTCGTGGGAACATGTGGCTCCTGGAAGACACCAACACCTGAACCTCAGTTCACAAGGACTGGGATAAATCAGCTTTTGAGTAACTGTCAGCATCCAGAGATAATTGTGCAGTTGTAAAGTCGTCTGTGTCAAGAAATTTTGTTTTCACTTTTCTTAAAAAAAAAAATAGTTCCTTCCCTTCTCATTTTTCTAGTTTTACACATCCTGCAAAATAAATATTTTGGATTTAGCTATATTTACTTATATGTAATTGAGACAGATAAGCTCCTCCATTGCGAAGATCATGGTAAAAATCAGGATAACTGGCAATATTTCATACTTTTCTCCAGAACTTTGGAATCATGCAGTAATGTCTTAGTCACTACTTTTATTAAATTTAAAAATAAAAAAAAAAAAAAAAAGAAAAAGAATGAGCAAACCTCTACTCATGACTGGTCAGAAAAAAACTGAGAACATGAGGAGTGGCTGAGGTCACTTGGATTGTTCAACCTGGAGAAGAGGACGCTGTGGGGTGACCTCATTGCAGTCTGTGGCTCCCTTATGAGGGGAAGAGAAGGGGCAGGTACCAATCTCTTCACTTCTGTGACCGATGACAGGACTCGAGGTAACAGTAGGAAGCTGAATCAGGGGAGGTTTAGCTTAGATATGAGGAAAAGGTTTTTCACCCAGAGGGTGATTGAGCACTGGAACAGGCTACCCAGGGCAGTGGTCGCAGCACCAAGCCTGTCCGAGTTCAAGAAGCGTTTGGATGATGATCTCAGGCACATGGTGTGACTCCTGGGGTGTCCTGCACAGGGACAGGAGTTGGACTTGATGATCCAGGAGGGTCCCTTCAAACTTGGCATGTTCTGTGATTCTATGAGTCTATGATTCTATGAACAAACTGAACACCAAGGGATCAGGAGTCAGAGTAAGGGCTTGGACACCACTCACTGAAAAAGTCTATATTTTCACAAGCCCAGCTGACAGCATGAGGGGTAGAGGGAGGGAGATATGAGGGGAGGTAAGAAGCTCCTCTTAATCAGTTTGGGGTGGCCATGCAGCTCCTGACACCGAGCCGCAGCTTTTCTTCAGGCTTACTCAGGCACCAGCTTGTAACAGTGTTGATGTGTCACTGCCTCCTGGGAGATGCTATTTAATGCAGCAGCAGCTAATTAAACACTGGGAAGCCACGTGCTGGTTAAATGAGCCTCAGCTACCTCTGTCGAGGCTGTGCTGCCTGTTGCATGGACCTTAGGGGCCCTTCACTAGGTCCTGTCTTGCCTGAAGCTGGCCAGCCCATGGGCACAGTTGGTGCCCTCCGTCTTGTCCGAGGCCAGCCAATGAGCTGGCACCCTGAGTCCCCATCCCCGCAGGAGCTGATGGAGATGGCAGTGGCATTCAACCCAAACTTCTCCAGCATCTATTGCTTGCAAGAGGGAAGCCTGTTAGGGGAACAGGCTGCCTGACAGAGTCCCTCCCCTACACCCAGGTGTAATTTAGTGGTTGCTTTCTCATAGAATCATAGAACATGCCGAGTTGGAAGGGACCCTCCAGGATCATCGAGTCCAACTTCTACTCCTGTGCAGGACACCCCAGGAGTCACACCATGTGCCTGAGAGTGTCAGGCTTGGTGCTGTGACCACTGCCCTGGGGAGCCTGTTCCAGTGTTCAGTCACCTTCTAGGTAAAAAAAAATTATTTTTTTTTTCTCTTTAACCTGGAGATGTAATTTGGTGGGTTTTTCTTTTTTTCCTTGAAGGAAGGAATCACTAGATGGCACTGCATCACTGCCGGACAAGCCACCTCCCTCTGTCTCTAGGACGGATGAAAGACATTGCCTACCTCTTTATTTTCAGCTGTCTGCTTTCAATCTTTACCGGGGGTCGAAAGAAAAGAAAAAAAAAAAAAAAAAGCTGTTTCTGTGTTAATAAAATAATAAACTGTGTTTTAACACAATTTCCCTCTCTAGCTTCAGGAGTGCTACCCCTGAATCATTTGCCTGTGGGAACTTCTGGTTAGGATAACGCATTACTTGACTTAATTTTTGTACTTTGTTCTTTTAGCCTGTTTACCTGCTGTCACCGATGCATCAGACTCAGAAGGCCCAGTGGAAAATAGTGGGATTGGATGTTTAGTTTAAGACTGTGCCCTTGTGGCCAAGAAGGCAAATGGCATCCCGGGGTGCATTAGAAGGGGGGTGGTTAGTAGGTCGAGAGAGGTTCTCCTCCCCCTCTATTCTGCCCTAGTGAGGCCACATCTGGAGTATTGTGTCCAGTTCTGGGCCCCTCAGTTCAGGAAGGACAGGGAACTGCTTGAGAGAGTCCAGTGCAGAGCCACTAAGATGATTAAGGGAGTGGAACATCTCCCTTATGAGGAAAGGCTGAGGAAGCTGGGTCTCTTTAGCTTGGAGAAAAGGAGACTGAGGGGTGACCTCATCCATGTTTACAAATATGTAAAGGGTGAGTGTCAGGATGATGGAGCCAAGCTTTTGTCAGTAATGACCAATGATAGGACGAGGGGCAATGGATACAAACTGGAGCATAGGAGGTTCCATGTGAATATCAGGAAAAACTTTTTCACTGTGCGAGTGACAGAGCACTGGAACAGGCTGCCCAGAGAGGTTGTGGAGTCTCCTTCACTGGAGACATTCAAAACCCGCCTGGATGCGTTCCTGTGTGATGTACTCTAGGTGACCCTGCTCCGGCAGGGGGGTTGGACTAGATGATCCCTCGAGGTCCCTTCCAACCCTAGAATTCTGTGATTCTGTGATTCTGTGACTAAACTCCCTCAAATGTGGGTGGCATTTGGAAATGCTGGTCCCCAGCTAGGCTTCTAAGTTCTCAAAACAAATGAAAATAATAAATGGATGTGCTTAGCTACAGACACAGAAATAGCTAATGGACATGGGCATAAATAGCATTGTTCACCAAGAACCCATAGTTTCAATACATTACTGTTATTCTGTGCTGCAAATACCCTTAATCAGAGGCTTGATAAAATTACCTTCAGCCACCAAGCTTGCAAGATTCAGATGTTTCATGACTACAGAGTTGATGGCAATAGTTTAACATTTCTATACTTATTTGGGATCCATAAATCCACAGTCTGGCAGAAAAAGAGAATAAAGTGATGAAAAAAATGTTAAAAATGCATAAAATGTTTACTTTGGTCTGAAGCCCTAATGAAAAGGTTTTGGTCATTTCCTATCTGCTCAATGAACCTTAATATGCTAGTGTTTCTTTCTTCAAGAAACATTGCCAAGTGGTAGCACTTAGAAGGAGTGGGTGCTTGAGCTCTTCTTTGCAATTTCAGAGAGTTAGTCTCATCATTGTGATGTTCTTATTGGTAGCTGCTGTATCTGTAGCACAATTACAGAGGCAGAAATCTCATTGTTGGGAAGGAGACCAATCTATTTACAAAATCTGTGAGAAATTGCACTACACATGAAAATGTGATTCTTGGCTTAGTGCTGTTTTAATCCATTTTTGTGTTGCAAAACCATTAAGGTGAAAAGTATTTGAGTTTTAAAAGTAGAAGTCTTAAAAGGAAAGGTGCCACAGCTGTGTCCAATTTCCTGTCTTTTCTTATTAAAAGGATTGGTTAGGCTAGAGCTGCAGCCTGCTGATAATGAAGAATGATAGATTAGGTTTGTCAGATAATTTGTGTTTGCCAGCAGTCACTGGACATAAATTTTCATAATTCTTTTATTGTATTTCCCCTTTAAATTCACAAATAGATATTTATTTCTGTGAGCTTTTGTTGCAATTGGAGGATGTGATACTTCTCTATGCTTCAGTCTCTCCATGGCAACTGTAAATGGGTCAAGCAGCAGTGCAGCTTGGCACCTAGCAGCTATGGGAAGGCAGCTGCAGGAGTCTGCCCTGTGTTATCCTCACTTGGAGCTTCTGTGCATGATGCCTCCTAGGACATTAATGAGTACTGCAGCCAAGAAAAGGTTTCTTGGTGGTCATTAAACCATAATTATCCCTTAGATCTGCTATAGGTTTTGTTAGAGGCTACCCATTAGGACATCTGGTGTTGCCCAGACCTGTGCTTCAGGTCCATGTGACTGTTACAGGTACGTTATGCTGCTTTCTCATGCTGGTGCAGAGCTTGTTTCAAGCCATGTTCCAGACCTGCAACCTAGAGAGCCCAGGCTAAGTCAGTCTGAGGAAAAAGTGCTCGAGGGGAAGGAGGGATGGTTGTGAGGCTGTGATGTTGTGTGCAAGAGTGGGAGGAGAGCTACAGTCACAATGAATACAGACTGCTCAATTGCAAAGTAAACTCATTTTCAGGACATTGAGATGCAGGGAGAACTCACTGGGGATAGAGAAATGCAGAGAAGCAGTAGAAAGGAGGGGTGTCTGGGTACCTTGGTTTGGGGGGGGGGGGTGTGTGTGTGTACTGTGACACTAGGCAACTCCATTTGGATCCAACATTATATGACTTGTGAGGCTACTTACCTTCCATGGTAAGCAATCACATTGTCTGAAGTTAACAAGATTCAGTGCTGCAACTAAAATGGGCAAGATGAAACAAGAATCAGAAATGACACAACTTTGCAATATTTTGAGAGTAATTCTAGACTGATTGTTGAGGGAGAACACACAGACATGTTTAGCCATAAAGTTAAAGTAGTGCTAGATGGATGAAATGGAGACCTGCATTAGGGTTTTTAATAGGGACACTGAGAGAGATTCTTAAGGCCAAAATACAATTTACATTTCCAAACATCCATCTATGGAAACTGTGGTGGGGAACTCTAAACCTAATCTCTGGTGTCTGCAAGTCTTGTTACAGGATCTTTTCATTCCCACAGCTGTCTTCATCTTTCAGTGGTGGGAATGAAGTCATCTTTCTTCTCTGCTGATCTGTGACAAGAGGCATTACAATTTCTGAACAGTATCTATCCCACAATAGGATCATAAAATGCAAAGAAATTCTTCTGAACAACTATTTCAATTGCTGGAGTAAGAAGCAGCCTTGTCTTTATGCTCTCTCTTAATACTGGTGTCTTCTAGGGAACCTGATGTCTAGTCAGTAGTCCACATTAATTGAATCTTGGTCAGGTATATATCTGCTAGGAAGAAAAGACACTGATCATAACTTTATTGAGATACAAGTGAGTTTCTGTTCACCATTGGGAAAAAACAACCCCACACCAATGACAATCACAGAACTGATGGAGCTATTAATACACAAGCTTCGCCTGGAGAAATAATGTTTTTGTCTTTGTGGCCGTGTTTACATAAACAAATAATTCTGTGTGAAAGGAACAGGTCAGTAGACTCAGGCAGATGGATCACCATCTAATATATCAAAATTGTTAAGGATCTGGGTATTTTGAACTGATTTAATCTCTGAACTAGATTTAATCCGGTCCCCTGATATTTCCATCTCACACATGGTTTGAGGTTGTCTGAAGGACAAGTTACTGATTTAGCCACTTATTGTCTCCATTATCAGCTGGGGCGAGTTTGGTGCCTAGGTGGATGGAGGAGAGCTTTTAGATGAATTTACTCCTTGGAGAATCTAGTTTAAATGTGCTAAAACCACCCAGCAAACCCAGCTGACAAGTGGTAAATTGGGATGGTCGGGGTTTCACTTCAACACTGAATCAAAAGGGCAGTATGGGCACAACCTGGTGGACACAGCAAGAGAAGGTCATTGGGGTCAAATGCTTCTGGTGTCTAAGTGGAGACTGTTTTGTTCTCAAGTCATTAAAAACTCATCGGGAGACTAGTTCCTTGTCTACAACATTGTCTAAATGATCACTTAGCTCACCATGGCAGTTAATCTTATTTTCTTTCTAAAATACATGTCGTGACACAATTGTTAGATCATTTACCCTCAGGATGTTCTTCATACTGTTTTTCTAACCTGTTGGCACAAAACCCCTTCTCTTTTGAGTCTCTAAACACATAGGTGAAATTATGTGAGTCATGCATGCTCTCTTGTTCTTCAGCATCATGCAGTGGTGAGAGTTATTCTTTAATTTAAGGACACATAATGACCATTATTTCAAATGCATGCATTCTCTTCCGGTGTTGAAAATGAGATACACACAAACTGATTTTTTAGGGGTGTGGAGCAGTACTAAAGCCATTCAAATCACTAAGGCTGTACTGTTTCAGCCTTTCTGAATATTATTGACTAATTTAAATTGAGCATCTTTGGGTTTTTTTAAATTTAGATATGTTAATGAAGAAATGCCTCTTGATTTTATTCAGCAAATCTCACAATCACACAGTCTGTAGCTGTCTGAGTTTAATTAAATTAACTTGTGTCATTGTTACTGGTGGAAAAGGAGAAAATGAACAACTGGTAAAGAGATCAATGTTTTTATTTTCAGCTCAGGGTGGTCACCTAAGAGCTTCTTGGATCACTCTCTTCCCACATAAAAAGCTATATATAGCTGAGAGTTGCCTTAAGATGGCAATTACTTCCCTATTTCCTCTTAACTAGCATGGCCTCTTCCAGTGTAGGTTCAAACAACCTGGAACTTGATGATTTTCATCCCTTGTATACTTAGTTTTGTTTCCAGTACAATTCAGAGAGTTACAGAAGTGTCTCCTGTGCTGTCCAGGGCAGCATGTACAGACCTGAAACGAATTGAAGGCATGGGTTAGATAAATGGGGGCTAAATGGGAGCTCTTGGTTTGCTGATTTCTGTCCCTTGTTACCACACAACACCGTGTTGTAATCGTTTTCACAGACTGTTCAGCCTTTATCTTAAGTCTAGCCAAATTTCTTCTCTCCCTAATTTCTGCTGAGTTATCTGAGTTTTCCAGAACCTCGCTAGTCAGCTGGTTAGATACTTTCTGTTTTCAAGATTTAATTTATTCAAAGCCATTTTTCATTTGGCAACACAATTCATTAGCTTATTTTTTTTCAGTAGCCTTTATTTTGCTAGGCTGTGATAAACTGAGTTCTCCTTATCTCCATTCATGAAGAAGGTTTTCCATTCACCCAATTAATTTAGTGCCCTCACCCCAATCCTGAAATTCCTTTCAATGCAGAGTAGATTTCGTTGAATGTAGGTTGCTGGAATTGTGTGCAGCATTATAGTGTCTTGTGCAGTGGCAATAATGTTAATACACCTTTATCTTTTTTTTTTTTTCCCCCAAATATCTTGATTTATGCTGCTCAGGACTGCTTTTCTTTTGGCATAGTTTTTAAGGTCATCCCATGACTAACTATAATCTAGGTCTTTTATTTAATCAGTTGTTTCCAAATATTTCTTCCTCACTGTGCAAGACTGTGATTATTTTATTAGATTGTATATATCTGTTACTTGCCCAGTTTCTGTTTCACTAGTCTTCAAAAGCACTTGTTCCCTCTGATGATATTCTAGTCCTCTTCTCCATTAGCAGTTTGTCAGCAGTGTGTCCCATCTTTGCCACCTGTGAATTTCATTACACTATTCTTATTTTTTGGTGTCATGATCAGTGATAAAAACAATAAGGAAAGATTTGTTCGAAGACCACGGGCTGGATTAGTAACTTTTCTTTGACTTAACATGTCTCTTCTGTCTTGTCTACTGGCACATGAAGGTTCTTTATCAATGCTGTCATTCTCTTCTTCTTCAGCTGAACCACTGGTCTCCTGGATAGCACTGTATCAAATGCTTTGCTAAATTAGATCCAATGCACTCCCACAAAATCACAGAGTTTCTGAGGTGGGAAGGAACCTCTGAAGATTGCCTAGTCCAAACTCCAGCTAGAGCAGGGTCACCTAGAGCAGGGTGCTCAGGGACATGATCTGTTGGGTTTTGAGGAGGGAGACTCACAACCTCTCTGTGCAACTTCCTTCTGCATTCAAACACCCTCATAAAAACAATAAATTCTTATATTTAAATGGAATCTACTGTGTTTCAGTTTATGCTTATTGCCTCTTGTTTTGTCACTGGGCACCACTGGCTCTTTCTTCTTTACTCCTCCCATCAGATATTTGCACACACTGATAAGATCCCCCTGAGCCTTCTTTTCTCCAGGCTGAACTCTCAAACTCCCAGCTCTCCCAGCCTCTCCTTGTATGAATAGTGCTCCATTCCCTTAATTATCATTGTGTCCCATCACAGGACTTCTTCCAGTATGTCCAAGTCTCCCACGTACTGGGGAGCCCAGCACTGGATACAGCACTCCAGGTGCATCTCACCAGGGCTGAGCAGAGGGGAAGGATCACCCCCCTGCACCTGCTGGCAACACTCTTCCTAAGGCATGTTTGCTGCAAGGCCACATTGCTGGCTCATAATCAACACACCACCACTTCTCTGTGTGCCCCCCTGGCCCTTTCTGGTGTTTTGCCAAGCTGTTTTCCAGCCAGCCAGTTCCCAGCCTATGCTGGTTCTGGTGCCTCGGGTGGTTCCTCCTCAGGTGCAGGGCTTTGCATTTCTCTGTTGGCCCATTTCTTCATCCTGGTGAGGTCCCTCTGAATGACAGCCCAACCCTTTGGCATATCAGCCATTCCTCCTGGTTTGGTGTCAGCAAACTTCCTAGAAGTGCACTCAGTTGCATCATCCAGGTCATTGATGAAGACATTAAAAAGTCTTGGCCCCAGTATCAAACCCTGGGGTGCACCATTAGTGACTGGCCTTCAACTACACTTTGTGCTGTTTATTGCCAACCTTAACCCTGATAACTTTTTCTAGGTAGTCAGAGAAAGATTATCAGGTTGGTCTAGTTCAATGTGTGCTTGCCAAATGCAATGTATGTTGTTTAGGTTTGGTTTCACCTTTCATCTTTAAGAGGTTTCTAATTGGAAATAGGTCCAGGATCTGTACCTTGATAAGACAAATGTGGTGAAGTTCATAGGTGTGTTAGAGGAAGAAATCTGAACTTGTCGGTAGGAGGAAACTCTAGGAGGGTACTGTTGCATCAGATCTGTGGAATATGGTTCAGCTGATAATCTGTAGGGCCTTTCTGGAATTTTTTTTTTTGGTCACTATTATCAGCAATAACAAAATTACAAATAAAAAAGCTTTTTTGAGCCTGCAACTTAGCTTGCTAATACTTACCTTTGGAATTGGGGTTGTTTCTGAGAAGGAGTCTAGTTTTGATTATAGAAGGAATCTACAGTATAGTATATATATAGTTGGAGTGCATGAGGATAGTAAACCTTCCTCTAGCTTTTCTACACATATTCCATTTCACATAAGATGCTTTTCAATAGATATCAAACAAACATAATATCTCTTGTTTGCTTGGGGAAATTTAACATGAAAGCATCTGTAAGAAGGAAATAACATAAAAATGAGATGAGAGAAGTAATGGAGATTTAGATGAGGAGAAATCAGCTCTCATTATGAGGTAATAAGATTGTTTATCTGACTGTGTATTAGAATAGAGTTCATCAATGAGATTTCTGATGGTGAAGTTAGATAATGGAATGAACATAATTTTCTTGCCTTTAGAGCTGGTAATTTCTATCTTTGGTGAATGTATTGTTCATGTGTTTCCAAATATTATTAATATCAAAAATAATACACACACAGAATTCAGCAAAGCAAGCACGATGGATGTGAACATAAAGAAAATCAAAGTTCCTCCAGTTTAATGAAGTATGTTTTGACCAAAAAAGAAAGCATATGTTCAGGACAATTGGGGATCAGAAAAGCAAATCTTCAGCAATAGTTTGTGGCAATTATATATCTTGAGATGCAGAAATTACCAGCTAAATAGATTTGACATACTGCAATACAGTATTAAATACGATTCTTTGTCAGTGTTGTGGGCTGTACTGGAAAAAGCTAACCATGGGAACACAGTCTCTGATCTTGCAGATGTTTATGGATGAGTTTAAGCATTGATTTCTATTCAAGTCAGGTCTAAGAGCTGCTTGCTTAACTAGTCCAAAATACATCTAGGTATCTGTGGGGTGGGGGAGGGCAGTTTTTCTTCAATGATACCAAATCCTCGTATTTCCCACTAGTATTTGTCAAGTATATATATTTTGATGACTTATTTTTGTTGGCAGAATTTCCAGTATACACATCTGTTGGTTTTTTAATTTCCTCTATACTCCAAATGATAGCTTTGCATTTACAGACCTGGAAGCTACCATGCAGTACTTGCTTGGCAGTACAGTCTCAGTGTAAAAGCATCATGTCAGTAAGCAATATACCTGAGAGGGAGCATGGGATAGATACCTTGCTCTCTGAGCTGCTCTGGCTCCTGCTGGTCCTGTAGAGGCACTTTAGGGTGTTGGTTATGACACTAAATCGGTTGGGAGTGGAGCCATGTTTCCAAAGCTGAGTCCTTGTCTTGATTCCTCTTCCTATAAAAGAAAAGGGAAGGGAGAGTGAGCAGGGAGTTGTCTGCCATAATCCCTTTGTTCTGAAATTCACTTTCTGCTCTGTTTGACCCGGGCTGAACTTGATGTAAATTGGGTTTGCCAGGCTTGGTTGTTTGGGAACCGCTACTCAAGGCAGCAGTAGCTGCTAGGTTTCAGGGCAGGTTGCAAGTTCCTGCTTGCTTCCCAAACCAGGACTCCAGTCCCACCCATCTTCCCTTCCCAACCTCAAGCTTCTTGCTTCCTTCTACACACCCTTCTTAAACAACACTTCACTCCCTGGCTCCTATTTCCTCCCATTTCTTTCCTATCTACCAAAATGAAGGCTCCAATCCTACCCTTCTTTCTTAATTGCTCTTCTCCTTTCACCTCAGGGGTAAACATGATCTAGCCTTTCTTCCATCCTAAACCAAAGCTCTCTACCTCATTCTGCCAAGTTCCTGCAGTTTGCATTGGAATTACAGGTATGGTTGTGTTGGATGTTAATTCTATCAACTCCTGATTACCCTCTGGGAACCACGAGGGGTTTATCCAGCAGCTCCTGTGGAAACGTCCATGCAGCCATTGTCAAGAATTGCTGCTGCCACCTGCCCTTCACATTCACCTGGAAGAGTTTCCCATACTCTTTTGCCATGCAGACCATGGATCGGAAACCTCAGATCGTGACATCTGTTATGTTGAACTGCCAGGAAAACTGAAGGACTGAATTTTCATGTATGTTGTGGAGTGTCTGCATATGCTAAGAAAAAATATACACTTGGTTATAGAAGAGGGAAGGAGGGTTTGTATGTAAGTTGCAGGAATGTAAACCGGGTATCCATATTATTTTAGCTTTGTTCCATAATTTCCAACATTATATCTATTTTATCCATGAAGCGTGAACTTCTGCTTAAAATTAACTGTCTGGGAGCACAAAAGAACTTGTCACTAAAGGCAATTTAATCTTTTACAAGTGTATGAATCAGAGGCTTGAAGTCAGCCTTTGCTGTCAGCATCAACCTTTACGAAAGCTACTCTCCGGTTTTCACAATACAGTTGGCCTTTTCACATTCTGAAATATTTGAAGAAAAATTATGTTTCTAAAAGATACCAGATAGCTGGCTCCTAATTTCAGTGGCATTTGTGCATCTAACTTAGGCTGGTTTGAGGAAGTTAACCCTGTCAAAGAAAAAATCCTCAAGAATAAAGTGTCTAGATGCTCAGTATAGTCTCATCCACATGTGAAAAACTTGCCATGTTTTATATTTAGGCTAAGCTTAGAATGGGTCAATTAAACAGTCAGTGGACATTTAAATAAGCAGTTAATTGATTGTGAGATCCCTGTTGATCCTGTTTTGTTAGTATGCTCATTATAACCATTGCCTATGCCCACATGTGAAGCTTACTGCTAACGTGCTTCTAACGCTCAGGAGGCACGCTTCTCTGATCAGTCAGTCTCTTATAAACAAAGCAGTATGTGTCATGCAGAAAACTGATTGAAACCCGTGCCCTGTTGTGGCATAAGATTCAATGCAAAAGCTTTCAGATGTGCTAGCAAAGCATGCCCAAATAGTAGGGAAACACGATTTTTCAAATCAATCTTTGTAAAAGCCCCATCAGTATGTATTCACAGACCTGTTCATAAAGAGGATGTGTCTGGAATGTTTATTTATAGCCATATTTTAGAAGTGAGCAGCATCATTTTTAACTGATTTGAAAGGAAGTTTTGGGAGAGGCACTCTAAGAGTTTGAGTGCTGTGATCAGTTTTGGGCCCCTTGCTTCAAAAAAGACATTGAGGTGCTGGAATGTGTCCAGAGAAGGGCAACAAAGCTGGTGAAGGGACTGGAAAATATGTCTTATGGTGGAGCTGGGGTTATTTAGTCTTGAGAAGAGGAGGTTCAGGGGTTGCCTCATCGCTCTCTACAACTACCTAAAAGGAGGTTGTAGTGAGGCAGGGGTCGGTCTCTTCTGCTGTGCCCATAGTGAAAGAATGAGAAGAAATGGCTTTAAATTGCAGCAGGGGAGATTCAGATCGGACATTAGGAAAAAGTTTTTTCACTATAAGGGTGATTGGGTATTGGAATAGGTTGTCCAGGGAGGTGGTGGAGTCACCATCCTTGGAGGTGTTCAAGAGGTGTCTGGATATGGCACTGGGTGATATGGTTTAGTGGCGATACAGGTAGGTGATTGGACTGGATGATCTTGAAGGTCTCTTCCAACCTCGATGATTCCATGATTCTAAGCTGGGTGATCCAGACACCTGGGGTCATGTACAAGGCACTGACCTAAGAGCAAGTTACTTGAAGCTAACCTCTTCTCTGTGCTGTTGTCCTCCTAATAGATGGGAGAGACATCTCTTTCTGTTATTGGCTTTCCTTTTTTGTCTTCATTAACACTGTCTATTTAGACTGTAGCATCTTACCACTCTCTACAACTACTTGAAAGGAGGTTGTAGTGAGGTGGGAGTTGGTCTCTTCTCCCAAGTAAGAAGTGATAGAACAAGATAAAATGGCCAAGGGAGGTTTAGGTTGGATTCAGTTATTCACCGAAAGTGTTGTCAGGCCCTGGAACAGGCTGTCTAGGGCAGTGGTAGAGTCACCAACCCTGGAAGTATTTAAAAGACTTGTAGATGTGGTGTTCAAGGACATGGTTTAGTAGTAGATTTAGTAGTGCTAGGTTAACGGTTGGACTTGATGATCTTAAAGGTCTTTTCCAACCAAAACAATTCTATGAACTCTGGGACAAGAGGTTCAGGTCCAATCCATCAAGATTACCTAAGATCTCAGGCAACTTTTAGAGGGGGAGCTTTTCTTTTTGTCAGCAGTATCTTTCTAGACTGAATATAAAAGGAATCTAACTTACATGACAGTCAATAACATTTGATATTTGAGTTTGTTTGAACTGCATAGTCAGTTGCTATGTGTGAAATATACCGCATCTGGACTCTCCAAGGACATCTATAATTCAAATTATCACTATGCCAAGAAGTTTTTACCTCCTAGGATATATACTGGCTTTACTTTATTTCAGCCTCCTTCTGATTAAAGGGGTGAGACAATAGAAATATATATATTCAAAAGTTATCTGGACATAGTCTTGGGCAGCTGTCTCTAGGTGACTCTGCTTGGATAGGGGGTTTGGACAAGATGACCTCCAGATGTCCTTTCCAACATCAACCCTTTTGTGATTCTGTGAAATACAACAGGAAATAAGAGAAGAGCATACAGAAGGGGAAGAAGAAAAGGAAAACCTAGAATAGTGTTGTGGGATATCTAGAAGCTGTCGCTGCTTGCTCATGAAGATGTTCCCTTCAATGTGAATGCAAAAACCTTTGGGGTTTACTTAGACTGAGCTGTGATGTAGCTCTGTGAAATGTGGTGAAGTGGGAAAGGCGATGAACACAGTCTGTTTTGCCTTTGGGTGGAAAAGATGTGGGCAGCACCTTGTGCCTTTAATAATTGAGTATGTTGGTACAGAAGTTAAATAAATCCCTCTCTCTGCCGTATTCTTGCCCTTTATGGTCTTTGTGAGCCTGACACTGAAACTCAGAAAACATTATCTTATTCTAACAATACATGCCTTAGTGGTAGCTGAAGTTGAAAACTGCTTTTTGCAATTTTTAATCTCTGTGTTAGTCTAGTATAAAAATTGATGATATCTAATGACCATTTGGGACAATTTCCACTCCTTTGGATTAATCTAACCAGTTAATTTCCTTACTCACTTCTTATGCCTTCCAAATTATTTAATGCTTACGGCCATCTCGCATTTTAGAAGTTGTTTGGCCAAGCTAAACGTATATAATGAGTTTAATCTTTCTACATAAATCAGTCTCTCATACTGTATACTCTGACGTTATATCAGTTGGAGCAGGTGAAAGAATCTGGATTAATATTCCCACCCCATGTGGGCTCATCTTGTTGCCAGATGGTTGAGAGAAGATATTTTGAACATATTCCTGGATAAAAACTCTTCTGGCTGCTCAAGACAGGAATGCTTCTTATCTCCTTTCAAAAATCTATGCAGCCCAGCAGTGAGGGGATGGAACACCAGAATTTATGAGCAAATTCAGGAATGCCTGAATTTATGTTCCTGCTTCACCTTCAACCACCTTTTATCCTGTTACTATTGGCAAACTGCTCAGGGCCATACCCTCAGAAGTGCTTGCTCTCAGGTTTTCTCCTCAACACTGCAAGACCTGACTCCTGCATGATCACTCCAAGCACTGAGTTGAAAGTGCTGGGAGAAGCAGTCACCTGCAGAGAGGCAACGAGGAACAAAATGCACAGGAAAGTTTTAGGCAGCATCTTAAGAGGCCTTGTCAGGGGTCAATACTTATTTAACAGGATTCTTGCCTATTGACACTTTTTCCTGAAGTGGTTTCATTGCTTGTCAAGGTTTAACACTGGGCCAGCAATTAAACCAATGACAATGCTTTCTACTAATCCCTCTCCCTTCCCAGACAGGGAAATGAAAGAGAATAAGGGAGAGAGATTTAAGGGTTGGAAACTAAACTACACAGCTTTAATGAAACAATGATAATGAAGAAGAAAATAATGAAATATATACAAATATATACAAAACCAATATCATGCTCCCCTCAATAATGCTCATGTCACCCCTGCAGCTACAGGGTGGCCCTGAGAAAGTCCCAGACTGGACATTTGGAGTCAGCAGCAGACGGAAGCTGGATTCAGGGATGCACGTATTCAGTAATGCACATATTGGGATCAAAGGCAGACGAATGGATGGAGACCTCCCAGGATGCCAGCCATGGCTGAAGAGAGCTTGACACCCATGATCCCTCAGATTTATACTGAATATGATGCATATGGGATGGAATACTTCATCTGGTCTATTTTGGGTTACCAGTCTGGTCTGCTTCTCTCTGTAGGGGGTCATAGGTGTGACCTTGGTTCTGCATACCATTCTCCAGCAGTAACTATAAGCATCAAGTGTTATCAGTCTTAGAAGCAGACACTGAATGAAAAACATGCAATTAATTTCAGCAAGTGCTGTTACTTAGAAGAGATTTAACTGAAAAGTAAAATTACTAAAAAGAAAATTGGTTCTGTCTTGGCTCAAATCAGGACATTGCTCAAATGCAGAGGTGTGGTATTGAATCACAGTCATGAGTAGTTGCTGAGCTGCACTGAAGATGTCCAAGATGAATGAGAGAGGAAGTTAGTTCTTTCCTTTGCTTAATTGGGAGCAAAGACTCAAGGTCGTCCTTGTCCTGGGGAGATGTAACCATAGGTAATGTCTCCCCACCACTTTGCTGGGAGGATATCCCTCTGCCGATGGAGTTTTGTCTGCTCAGGGCTTAGCTCCAGTGTAATTGCCAGGAAGTGTCAGGGCAAGAATTGTGCCTTGGGAGCATCCCCCGAGACCCGTGGTCCTGGTGGTTTTGTGAAAGCTTGAGTGAGTGCCAGTGATACTCAGGACACATGCAGGGTTAGGTGGCTGCAGAGCAGCAATCTCCAGCCTTTCCCTGCTGCCTGCATAGAGAGTTCAGCGCACAGCTCAGGAAAGGGTGCAGGTGGGCAAGGACTGGCTTTCCTGCATCAGCTTACCTGGCAGATGGAGATAACAGGGCTTTGCTGTCCCTCAGGGGTGCTGTAAGGATAACTATATTAAAAAATTGTGTGGTGCTCAGAGGTGTGCCATGGGGGCTTTAGAAGTTAAGATCAACAAACTGTCAACAGTACAACAAAAACTCTCCTCCAGTTCAAGCACTGTGATGTTAATATTGTCTTGAAAATAGAATCTACCTCTTCCTAATTGAAATGATCAGAGTAATTTTCTTTTTGCAGTTTTTGGAAAGGAAGAATTTCTGTCTAGCTAAAACTTTTTTTTTTAAAATGACAAATTTGTCTTCAAATGTTGGAATTTTAAAACCGCAATTTCCCCCTTTTGGGGAGGGGGGGCAAAGAGAAGTCAGAATTGGCCAGTTTTTGAAAAAAACTCCAATGTGCTTTTTTTTCCCCACACTGATATTCCTTTCTAGTATTGGAAATTCACTTGAAGTGTTCACTGTTTATTTGATTCCACCTGACAAATCAGTAGAAGCTGGCTTAAGAGCTTTGGTTTGTGTCTCTCAGCTTCACATTTTAACAACTGATGTGAGGGAAACTACTACAATCTGCAGAAGACTTAGCAAAAGGCTTGTGGTCACTCTTTTATACAGTGATATTGTTATTAAGCGAATGATTTTCATTGTGTCATAGCTGTATGCATAGTAAAGTGTAGTACCAGTTAGAATATTTTCTTGATTCCAGGATAGTAACTTTTATTTCCTGTTCTTCTCTTTGAGTTTTATATGAACACCTAAGAACAACAATTAAAGTAGTAGTAATAATAATACTAGTGCAAAGTGCATAGTTGGGTAAAGTTGCCAATTTTTAATTAAGTTCAAATCTGGACTCCTCTTTTTCTCTGCTGTAATCTAAAAGCAATTAAGAATGCTGAAGTCCTCCCTGTTTTTCCCAGTGCTCTCCCTTGTGACATTTATTTATTCTAATTCTCAGGACCTCAAAAACTTGTATTTGTTCTCTGTCATTCATTAGCATGTGTGGGATTGGAATCTGTGGGATTTCTCTGTTAAAAACACAATGTTTTCTTCTCTGGAGATGTCAAGCTCATGAAAGTGTTGATTTATTTTAATGGCATATGTTGAAGTAGGCGAATGATGAACATTACTCCTGTCTTTTCAGATTAATGATCAATTACATCGGCATCATTTATGTGCTTTACGTTTGCTCTGTTTCGTCTGTGGTGCCCAAGCATAGTGTGGCTTTTGTTTATTGGCTTTCTGCTGGTAGGTCACTAGGTAGTGAACTTTTCATGGCACAAGTCAAATTCAATTTAACTTGTTCATTTTAACCCTGAGGTGATGTCTTCAAGCACTTCTAATTCTCATCCCCATTCTTTCAACAGTATGTCTAACAAACAGGGCTCAGTTGTCTTGAGAGTGCATAACAGGCTTTATTTTGCCCAGCATATTGCTCATCACATTTTAATTTTCACCTAGAGAAGCAGAAATTGTCTCCTCAGACATTTGCAACAAAGATTACACTGGCGTGAGGTAAAATGAGAAGTGTGCTCAGTTTGCCTCCTGTGCTGCTTTGGCAGGTAACTTGCTTCCAAGTAGAAAGCTTCTAGCTTTATACATATTGTAACATCTGTTATTTTTAGCAACACAGGTTCATCTTAAAACTAAAATACAGACCTGAAAAAGCTAAAATAAGTTGAGCTGATCATCTGGGATACCATTTTACAGGACTATATGAGCAAAATGGATAGAGAACTGTTAGCTGAGGCTCTCCCTTAGGCTCCAAAATCAATGGCGAGGAGCCTGAAAGTTTCAGACCTGGTGGGTGGGTTAGTGCTGGTTATGGTTAAATGCTCCAGAAGCTGAGATGCTGGAATCTTTGATACCTTTAGATGTCGCAAAGAAAAAGTGGAAGGATAGATTCTGGACAGACCCCTGTTTTTCACTACAATTTGGCCAAAACTTCTTGGTTTTGACCAGTCAGTAGTTTAAAATGAAAATGTTTTGTGGGAAATTGTCCAGGAAGTGTAATAAGATCCATACTGAGTTGTTGACATGATAACATATGAACAAGTAATAGCTCATTGCTCAAGTGGATAAAAGAACTGAGAACATCTAGAAAAGGCTACATTGAACTCTGCCATCTGTTTGATGTATGGCCTGAAGATTGCCAATGTTATTAAAGACTTGCTGACTCCACTGAATGCAGTCCTGTTGGATGATTCTGCTCAAATGTCTTCACAGTCCTTCCTGTTACTTTTTGTTTGTTTTTAATTACACAGACTCTTACATGAAGACAGAGTGGATTTTGCCCATGAGTTCATCTGCTTCTCTGTTTGGTCGCTGGCTGAACTCCTAGTCCCCTGTGACATCATTGTATTCCTCATTTCAGCTGTCACCCACTGGGATCAGAGCATCTTTTATTTGTCCTCTCTGGATCAAATGGGTGGAAATGCCATACAGTCCCCCTGCAGAGCCTGCTTTCTAACTGAAGTGACATCCTCTCTCATGCCTGGCTCTGGAGTCCCTGGAAATAAATGCCAGCTGGGGGGCTAGTCACAGCATTAGCCGTGATGGCTGACAATTCTTAATCTATCCATTAGTAACGTGAGGGGCTAAACAAATCTCATCTGTCTTTGCATAAATATCCTTCACAACCTAGTGGGCCAGGTGATGAGAAACCACATGGTAGACAGGCAGGATTAACTCTGAAATGAATGTCCTGAAAATTAAGGCAGTGGGGTTGTAAAGCCAATGAGGGATTCTCAGGAACAGGAATGGAAGGACAGTATATGTTTTTTCCTACAAAGTTGAAGCTAATTTCATGTACATGAAATGACCTTGACTTGCATACTTCTCTATATATTTTATATTTGTATGATGATATATAATGGGTATGCACGTAGCAGAGGTTCACGTTCAAATACAGGTACTGTTAGTGGAGACTAACTGTTAAAAAGGAGATTCAAAGGATATAATTACCAGATTATTTCTCTCTAGTTTCTTCCTTCCAGACCAGGCAGGAAGTAAGAAGTGCCATTTTAAGGAATATTAAAGAGAAGCACAGAAATCAGGTGATATAAGCTATCTTTCCCATAACATCTTAATTTTTGTAACAAAGCACCTGGGACTTGCAGAGTCCTGTAAGACATTCTCAGAAGTTCCTTAGTTCCTGTATGGCAGAGACCTGGCGCTGCCTAAGGAACTCTCCAGTAAATTTACTATGTAAAAAAAAACCCAAAAACCTCAGAGAAGAATCTAATACAGGATAAGTCAGCTCATTTTAGATTTTTTTAAAATTTTTTTTTCTTCCCCCAGGTGACTCCCCTGAGTGCATACAAGGCTGAGGGACAAGTGTGAACTTAAACCCTGACTAGAACTGTATCTTTCCAAGGAGCATACGGCCACGGCTTTTCCTCTTCTGTCCTCTGCTCCAAATGGAGTTTGGGACCTGAGCAATATTTGGGGATGCTGCAGTTTCGAGTTCTCTTATTTCAGACTTGCAATGTGATTTTCAATTGTGTAACTCTGGAAGAGGAGAGTTTTCAGAGTATAACAGGTGCCAAAAGAACTTTCCAAGAGACAGGTAACAAGGCAGGAGTTGTGTTACAACTCCAGCACAACTGGTGACTTGGAAGTCACTGCTACAAAAGAACCTGGAGGTTTTAAAACTCACCTCTTGAGTCATGCAACATATGGTGCTCAGAGGAGCTTAAGAGGTTAAGAACTATACAAATGAATTATCCACTATCCAGTAGCCCTGGAGCTCATTACCCATGAACACTACAGGATTTATAGGCAGGCCAAGGAGGTAAAGGAGAAGAACTGTACTTCTACTTTCAGAAAGGGAATTAATGTAATAGCATTCATTCCTTTTATAGATAATACGGCTATTTAGGAAGTCCTAAAGTACATGATGTTTTTGTTGATTAGATTTCCTGTGTAAGCAAAATGTTCATGAAGTTACATAACTACATTTTTCTTCCTACCTCGCTGCTGCCAGCAGCAGTTCAGGTTTCTGGAGTGCTGCAAGCCTTGTTTTGCCTCTATTTCTAGGTGTCCTAATAGCAAGGAGAAAAGACTGGAGGATGAGCAAGGGAATTGAGAAAGAAAGTGTGATGCAGTTGCAATAAACCCTTCATTCAGCCTTTGTAACTCAATTTGATTCTCATCTTCCTCTTGCATCCCATAACACATCTAGGCTCCCTATGGCCTGACGCTTCCCATCTGAGCTCATTAATGCAATTCTGACACAGCAAAGTGGCTGAACTAATTTCCTTTTTCATCCCTGGTGAACTGAGCTGAGAAACAAAGACCACCTCTCCCACCAGACTCAAACCTGCTGAACAGTTCTTTCCCTCTTGCTTATGCTGCACAGTTTCTTTTCCCATACTGCAGGGCCCCTTCCACATAGTGGATTGGCGAGCAAAGAGTGTCAAGTTGCAGGACAGATGTTGGACCAGAGGATGTCAGATAGGCAACCTCTTAATCATCTTCTGCAGACGGGTCAACAGAAACGATTGTGGTGGGAGTGTTTTGGGCATGTCCTCTATGAGAGAAATTAAATGTTGCAGCCTCTGGATTGGCTTATGTGACTTTTGTATCCCTTTGTGGTAGAGCAGGCCCCTGCCCTGATGTTTTAGTCAATTTAAAGAGTGAGTCAGGGCAAGAAGAGTCTATTTCAAAGTTTTCATAGTAATTATTATGAGTCAAAGCAAAAATTAATATAAGACTAGTTGTTTTGCTTAAGTAGCACTGTCCAATCTGATTAATAAGTACCCTTCTTCTGACCTCAAAATATGTTGTAAAACTCCAAGATAAGGACCAAAAAATGTACCAAGACACTTCTGCTGTTCTCATATTTGTTTATTGTACTTCTGCTCTGGTTTCTTTTGCTGCCAGTGGCTTTTAAATAGAAAGGAGCAAACTGTAGGCCAAGTTAAAGGAAAGAAAAAAATTTTAAAGAAAATGATGGGAGCTCAGCAATGGAGTTAATTTCATATGAAATTGAAGTTTTATTGTGTACAGTTTTGTAATACAGAGATTCCCTCTCAACAGATGGATGGTTGCCCTGCTGTGTATAGAGAGGTGATGTCCTTGTGACTGAACCCCTTAAGAGATTCAGTGCACTTAGACGGGAGAGCTTAAAACATCCTGTGCAGGGTTTAAAAGGTCAAGCTCAAAAGCTGTTAGGAGCAGGGAACGTTCAATCTGAAATTAAGAAAGGGAAAATAAGTCACATTAGGAGAAGCGACACTTCTTAAAAAGACTCCAAAACCACCTTGCTTTTTTTGTTAACATTCTGCTAACTATTATCTTGCATTTTTGGCATGGGGAGATGCAAATCTGCTGCACAGTTCTGGGAACAGCAAGGAGCGACAAGCTCAGCACGTGCTAGCAGTTCATACAGAGTGAAAGGTAGAGATAGAAGCCATGCTGCAAGCTTTTTGCCCCAAGAAACAGGAAAAGCTGCTCTCCTGTCCCATTCTGCCTCTTCGGGAATCAGCCACAACCCTCTTTCAGATTATGTGTTCTGAAAGGGTCAGCCTCCACCTCTTCAGTCTAAGCCTTTCTCTGTAGTGCCATTTGTCTGATTTTTGGCAGAGATCAGCAGTTTTGCTCAGTGTATGTGGGACACTTGCTGCAGACAATTTACAAACATCAGGGGAAAGAAGGGAGTTGGCGGTGTTTTTGAATTCCTGTAAGTTCTTTTTTTGTTGTTTCTAATGAGTAGCTGAAAAACAAAATGGGTGTTTTATTTCCTGGTGAGCACAAATATTTGTCCAAAATAACTTAAATTGTTTATTAAAGTGACTCCATTTGAACATTTCTTTTTTAGGCACCATGTGAAAGCTTCTATTGCTTCCATGATGGATATTTGTCATCAACTCATGTGAATGTTTTGGCAAACCAAAGGATGGATTGTTCTGTTTTTCTTGCTTGGATTGTGAAATAAGAATATCTGTAACATGACAGGGCATGAAAGAGCCTGAATGAATTAAGGCTGTACTTTAATGAATGGGCTTTTCATTTAGCGGATTCTTTATAAACAACTGTGGTAAATCCACTTTCAGTAAACCCAAAGGATGGTTGACACATACATTTCATATGGGTGGGTACTGGCAGACTAGAATTGATGATGCATCATTCCAGATGGACCATTTTTCGGCAGATGAGTGTTTTAGCTATCATATTTCAACTGGAAGAACTGCTCTGTAGAGTCAATACAATATGTATTGTGTTTAATCTGATTATCTCAGCTCAAAACCTGGACAGATGAGAACATTCTAAAGCTGGATATTCCAGATATCATCCAACTGATGTGGATCTCTCAGCCTTCACTGTAAAGGGGCAGGTTTATAATTATTTGCTAAGTTGGGCTGAAGGTAACTGAGCCAATGGGTATTCTGTATCGAAAGTAGAAGAACTGAGCAGGCATATGCAAGTAAAATATGTGATAATGCCCAGTGCTTCATTCAAAGCTGTGTATTTATTCAGATGAGGAGCTCCTCTAAGCAAATGTGGCACCTGACTACCTTTCAAGTTTTAAGCCATAAACAAAGATAGCACCTACAATTCATCCTTAAGAGAAAATTAAAGGGATCTATATCTAAATGTGAGTATGATGGAAAATGTTGTGACTGCATTTGTTGTATGTATTTGAAAACACTGAATTTTGCCAAGGCAATTTTGCTAAAAAATGAGGGTCATTAGAAAACAAGATCTGTAAAGAAGTGCAGGCAGTAAGTTGGATCATTTTGCTTTGCTGATCTTTTCAAAAATTACAGCAGTTGAGGCTAAATGTACTATTTGTTTCTTAAGGGCTTTCTAACCCACTTGTACTGGAACTTGATGTACACCTGGCCATCTAATTTCTCATTGTGATGTAAGCTTACATCACTTTTTGTTTTTAGATGCATCTCAAAGAGTGCCAGTGTCCATGTGGCAGTTTGCATGGGAGGAGTTCAAGGCAACTGATACGTTGGGGAATATCGGAGCTCAGCCTGATAGTCACAACTCCAGATAAACATCTGGGATTCCCGATTGCCAAAAGCTTCCTGGGAAAGTCATGTACATCCAGTGCTAGTCTGAAGAAATATTCTTGTGGAATATGTGGCAAGAACACTGTTCATGATATCACAGAATCACAGAATCACAGAATTCTAGGGTTGGAAGGGACCTCGAAGGATCATCTAGTCCAACCCCCCTGCCAGAGCAGGGTCACCTAGAGGACATCACACAGGTACGCATCCAGGCGGGTTTTGAATGTCTCCAGTGAAGGAGACTCCACAACCTCTCTGGGCAGCCTGTTCCAGTGCTCCGTCACTCGCACAGTGAAAAAGTTCTTCCTGATATTCACATGGAACCTCCTATGCTCCAGTTTGCATCCATTGCCCCTTGTCCTATCATTGGACGTCACTGCAAAAAGCTTGGCTCCATCATCCTGACCTTCACCCTTTACATATTTGTAAACATGGATGAGGTCACCCCTCAGTCTCCTTTTCTCCAAGCTAAAGAGACCCAGCTTCCTCAGCCTTTCCTCATAAGGGAGATGTTCCACTTCCTTAATCATCTTAGTGGCTCTGAGCTGGACTCTCTCAAGCAGTTCCATGTCCTTCCTGAACTGTGGGGCCCAGAACTGGACACAATACTCCAGATGTGGCCTCACTAGGGCAGAATAGAGGGGGAGGAGAACCTCTCTCGACCTATATCTGTGCACCTTGCCTGTAGACACTTCTTATTATTGAAAGTACTAGTGTGATTTTCAGTCCTTGGTGATCCCTTGTGTTAGATTTTATATTAACCCGATGTTAGGCATTTAGTTCCTGCTACAGGCGCTGACTCATACCCACAGGAACACCTCCCATTGCTCAGTGAGGAAGTTGACTGCAAACAAACTTACTGTCATCAATCAAAATGATTTCACAAACTTGTTCCTGACTTTTGTTGACCCTCTGTTTTCAGAGTTGAGAATGCAAAACGCTAGCTCAGGGCTGAAAGCCTGGACCAAATAAGAGATACTGTTCCTTTGCCCTCAAGTATAAGAGTGTAATTACAACCAGATCACTGGTGTGACTACTTAGAGAGATAAAATGTAAAATCCTTACATGTGTAAGCATGGACTTCATCTTAGCATACCTTTTAACCTAACTAAATAGGTGGCTGAACGTTACCAGGAGAGTTCATGAGAAGATGTGAACATAACAGAAGACAACTTCTCTTGTCTTTTACTGATACTCAGATTTTTCGCCCTAGCATTTGCCCAGCTCTTGCTGGCCATAGTAGCAGATATACCTAATGTGACTGTGGGTTTATCATGTAGTGAGAGACACTAGCCAATACGCTACATACATTAGAGTCTGTTAATGCATCAGTGACTCAATTAGTGTGTAGTAGACAGATGTATACCTTGGAAACATTCCCATCCCCCTATGTCTGATTCCATATTTAATAACAAGTCATTGTGATAGGTATGGGATGGAGGATACAGAATTCAGTTAAATGAGTATTTCAGGCATCAAGGGGTTAAAATAGAAATTAGATGCTGGAGTAGATATGATAAAGCAATTTATCAAATTTAGCAAGACTGTCCATTCTAGTCTGACCATGATGTAGACTGGCACTGAGCTGAAGGTTATTGACCCAAATTGGTTTGCATCTGATGGTGCTGATTTTGAGAGCAAATGAGTTCTGTTGCCTACAAGCTCATGGGGCTTCCAGTTTCCCAGCAGACAAACATTGGCTGGCCTTCTCTTTCAGATTGGCTTGTGTAAACACACCCCTAACAATTCCCACAGATCACATGACTGGAGTGAAAGGGGTTGCTGGAAGTAGCAGTTACTGAAATCTGGCACTGGTCCCCTCCGTGCAGGACATGATGAGTACTTGCACGTGCAGTAGTTACGCACATGCCTGCTCTCACTCACACTCAGAGAGAGGAAGGCTCACGCAGAAGTGCCACATGGCACAGGGTGTTAAGAGGCTAGTGCACACATCTGACTCCCCCGACTTTAAATTTTAGATGCCTAGGTATCACCAAAGAGTCTTCCCCCTTAAACTGTGGCCTGTACTGATGCTAAGAGACATGTAAAGCCAATCTGCTCTGTAACCACCCGTGTGGCACTTCCATTTCTCCTCTGGCTGTGTGTCTGGGACTGCTGGAGCCAGTGGTGTGTGAGGAGGATAAAAGTGTGGCTCCTTTCATAGCCACCATTGACCCATTGCGTTCTGAGCAGAGCTGCCCTGGATGGCTGAACTGCAATGATCTCAAAAAAGTAAGATTTCTGCTTAGAAATAGAGTCAACTGAACTTTGTTTTTTCTAAGACCTTGATCTGCTTTACACCTGATGTAATCAGGGTAATCTGATATAACCAAGGTAACATTGATTGCAACTGGAAGGCAAACAATCATGTTGAAAATGGCCTCTTGCAATGCTGCAATGATCTGTGGTGCTTTATTAGGGTTTGTTATGGTCTGGCTGCTGTGGCTAAACTGGCAGGTCAGCCCGACTGAAAACAAAACTTTCTGAAGCACTAAAATTCTTCTTAGTCTACGCATATATTTTGTCTGTAAGTGGAATTGAAAACTTGTCTTCATAGTATTTCAGCTAAACTTTTACAAATATTCAGCTGATTTAAATTTATTTTTGAGATTATTCCCAACATATTCAGAAGAAAAATAGCCTGTTTTTTAAACCAGTATTCTGAATTTTCTAAGGTTTTCAATGCATCTTAAATAATAGAGGTAAAAATGTTCTGCATAAGAGTTTTGAGGCAAACATACATACATGATGCTACAATTTTAAAAATTATTTTTTAATTAAAAGAGAGACTCAGCTCCTCATCTCAGCCAGGTGTCATTCACACTGGCTTATTGCATGGGTTGTAAACCGAGAATGAATCTGCAGGAATAAATGGCACATTTCTGCTCTGTTTGGTCTTGTGAAGAACTGACCTGATAATAATGGTCTTGGGTCCCTGCTCTTGCTGCACCAGTATCAGTCACAAGGGCAGGTGTGAGCAAAACTACTCTTGAGGGAAAATGATCCATGGCACCCAGAGAGTACCAGAGCCAATCACCTGGGCAGTCAGAAGACTGAAACCACTTTTGCTGGTGGAAGCTTCTTTCTGATGGTTTCTATGGACCAGAGACCTGGGTTTGCCTCTTGCTTATCTCTCTCTCTTCTAACCCTAGTGAGCTTCTGTTGCCTGTGCTGTTCAGTGCTTTTCAGGAACCCAAGGTGGTGGGTTACTACAGTGTCTCTAAAGAGCACTTTCAAGACACAATTAAGAAAACTATTTTGGAATGTTTTATATGCATCCAAATGGCTGTCCATGAAGGTGCAGGCCAACATGTTGTCCATGAGCTCTCAGTGAGTAGCACAAAGCCTTAGGGTTTTTTATGCTGTAAACCAGGGTATAAATTATGTGTCTGTCAGTTTACTCATATTCAAGTCCTGCCTGATACAGACTAGAATAAATCTAGTTGGATCTTTTTGGAGAGTGGCTATCCCATTTTGGGGTTTCTATAGAGGTCTTGAAACCTCCTTTGGTTTCATACAGAAGCAAAACCAAACTCTTTTAACTGTGTTCACCAAACTGAACTGTGTCAAAATGTCACTTTTCATCTAAATCTGAACTGTTTGGGAAGTGTTACATGTGTCTGTTCTCATGTGTTTCATCTTCCTCTTTCCTTTACTTTTTTCCCTACCCCACCCTCTTCCCTCCTTCCTGTCAAAACAGTGACAGCTTATGTTTTGTAATATGGGTGAGTTCTGGGCTTAGCAAAATTTAATATAGCAAAAAAATTTTGGCTATCTCTAAATGTGTACCTTCCTATGCTGCCTAGCATAGGGGTAAAAAGTACCTCCCCCACCCCACCCATAAGCTATTAATACAAGACTATCTAATACAAGACAATATATTCCTGCTAGTTGAAACACTTCTCTATTTTTTAGGTGTACAAGCAGTGTCCTTTCCTTGCTCCCCAACCTCCCCTCATACCAAAACAAAGCAAAGGCCAGCAGGACTGGATCATGCAAATTCCACTGGCTCTCTCCTCAGCCATGCACCCCCTTCCCTCCTGCAGGGAGATGAACATCATCCACACATCATTTTAGACAGGAACAATATAACACAATCTGTTTTCAAATTTTCTAAATATTTCCCAACTTCCATTGCAGGCTGTTGTCTACACGCTGTAAATTCCTGCCAAGAACTCCCCAACAACATTTTTCTCTGCCTTCCCAAATCACTCGGAGAGCAAATAAACCTTTCCTTGAGTCATTGATTTCTGCAAAAAAGCGTTTGTGTTTATTACGTATGAAGGAAGAATAGCTAGACTGCACATTTTACAGCTCACAGCTCTCCAGTGATAAGTCATAAATAAGATCTTTGACAGCACAGAGCTGCTTTCTCCTCTGTGAATTTTGATCTGTGAACAGGACTTCTCACTTCCCAGGCCAGCCAGGATACTGCTGCGCGGGGTAGGAAACAACTGCCTGGCAGTTTTCTATCCCCTCTGAGCCCATAAGGTTCTGGGACATGTTTTGCCATCTCTAATTGGTTTTACTGCCTGAACGGAAAGCTTTTGATGTAATAAACACTGTGTACTCACTACATTTTCACAGGATAATATGATCATCTGTATTTCAGTAAGCTATGCTGAATGGCTCAGTCTAGACAGGAATGTGTTAAATTAGTACTGGAACAATTTAGCAGACACTAGAATTAATTAGGAGAGGATTTTTTTTCTACTGTGAAAAATGTAAGATATCTAACACTTAATAATTAAATTGGATCACAGAAATTTTCAGTATTCATCATCAAAAGTACTTAAAGTGATCACAGTATGTGCTAATACTTGTCTCTGAGGGTTTATGCCCGTAATGGTAGCAATTTGCCCTGCCCTATATAAGTGTGTTTGTGCCTGTCCAGGATTATATTTTGAGGAGGCATAATCCTTGATTGCCTCTGTTTATTTTCTCACTGCTCTAGCAATGTATTTCTGTGCATTTTTTCCTCTGGGTCAAAATCATCATAATTTTGTACTTTTGTAAAGCACTATTGGAACAAGTGTCCTACCATTTTGGTGTTTGTGTTTCAGCTTTCCTGCTCTTCACGGAGCTGTTCCAATACAGAAAGCATGATTCAGTGATCAAAGCAAAGAAAGGAGGTTTTGTTTCTCAAGAGGGCATCAGTAGCTGTCTGTCATGTAAAACTGGCAAAGTTCCTTGAGCCTAGCTGTAAAACAATACTCTGCACTGGGAGGTGACTCAGTCTGCAGGTGCTCAACATCAGGCAAGAGTGAGTTTCTTCTCCGTTCAAAAAGCTTGTGTACCTAAAAGATTGTCTGGTCTTTTGTCCCTGGTTGTATAACATGGTTTAAAACACATACTACCTCTTTTTACCACGTTACTTGTATTTTCATTCTAGTTCATAGTGCAATCAGCAGAAAGGGATCAGTGTACTTTCTGGGGTGTGGAGATCTTGTGTTATCCACAGGTCTGAAACCACATCACCAC
This sequence comes from Aegotheles bennettii, assembly GCA_013398125.1. Lineage (NCBI taxonomy): Eukaryota > Metazoa > Chordata > Aves > Caprimulgiformes > Aegothelidae > Aegotheles > Aegotheles bennettii. The sequence goes on along the minus strand of VZRW01012678.1, from coordinate 264,667 downwards.
AGCCTGGTGCATGAAGTCTGAAAATCTGAGTGAATATGTCCTAATTTTAGCACCCAGATTCTGAGACACCCATGTGAAATGGCATCTTATAATTATGTCAGTTGGTGTGATTGCCTAATACAAATGGGCTATCACTAAACTTAATTTTTCTTCCTTACAAAATGTGTCAGGATACCTATATGTAGCTGATGCATTTATATGAATCATCATCTCTGTTGCTGTGGAATAGCTGTTTCATAAAATTATCTTTTCCAAAATAGGATGACTGAACTTTGCTAAACATTTTTTCGCTTGATCCAGATAGAAGCAGAAGAATAGTATTTCTGTCTGATTTATAGTAAGCTTGGGGGAAACGTTGAGAGAGCCTGCATTTTGGTCTGCATTGGCAAGATTTAGTTTGAGCTAAGGATGCTTCTTCACCAGTTGTTCTGCTCTGTTGCAGGACTGAACACTCCAAGTTCTGGCTTTTAGCACCATAACTGAAGTTCCTGGTCACTGTTCATGGCATACTCACAGAATCACAGAATCACCTGAGATGGAAGGGACCTTAAAAGTCATCTAGTCCCACCCCCCTGCCATGGACCTCAACATCCTCCACTAGACCATGTTCCTCAGGGCCCCATTCAACCTTGCCTTGAACACCTCCAGGGACAGGGAATCCACCACCAGTCTGGGCAACCTGTCCCAGTGTTTTACCACCCTCATGGTGAAAAACTTCTTCCTTATATCTAATCTAAATCTACCCTCCATCAGTTTAAAACAATTACCCCTCATCCTATCACAGCAGGCTCTGCTAAAAAGCCTGTCCCCATCTTTCTTATAGGCCCCCTTTAGGTATTGAAAGGTAGCAATGAGGTCTCCCTGGAGCCTTCTCTTCTCCAGGCTGAACAACCCCAACTGTCTCAGCCTTTCCTTACAGGACAGGTGTTTCAGGCCTCTGACCATTTCTGTGGACCTTCTCTGGACTCATTCCAATAGGTTCATGTCCTTCCTGTGCTGAGGGCTCCAGAGCTGGACACAGTACTCTATGAGGGGTCTTACCAGAGCAGAGTAGAGGGGCAGAATCACCTCCCTTGATCTGCTGGTCACAGTTCTTTTGATGCAGCCTAGGATACAGTTGGCCTTCTGGGCTTTGAGAGCACATTGCTGGCTCATTTGTCTGCTCCAATAAAACCTATTTCTAATGCCCATTAGCAAGAATATTTTGCTGTCACTATCTGCAAGTGTGTAAGAAGTGATAGAAAATGCTGTTAGTTTACTTCAGGGGGCTTTGAAGGCCACCAACACAATGCAAGACAAGCAGAACATTTTTATGCTAACTTCTGGGTATGTGACCAAGGACTGGTTCCACTCACTATCTGTGCACAACCTCACGTGTATCTTAGGCTCTGGAGATCCAGAGCATCAAGTATATTGAAGACACACTGCAGACCCGAGTATTTACATTTAGGCAGTCTGGGTGGATCAAACAGAGGCAGGTCCAGAGCCCACCACAGGTCTCCCAGAAGGCACAATAATCATTTCCAGGTATAAATTACCTTCTCAGGGGAAGAGGATGCTGCCATCTCTTATGTGTTGAACTCAGATTGTGAGTGGTGTGTGCCTGACCTGGACAGATTTGGGCCAGCTGAAGCCTGCAATGTAGACAAAAATCTCACAGTCATGAGGAGCACCTTTTGCATTCAAGTGCAAAAACTGCATTCATGTGCATTTTATGTCTGCACTTGAATCTGCTCCCATCTCCACTTACTGGTGTGTGATAGCCTTTTAACACAGTGCACTTCAGGTTTCTCCCCCAGTATGAGCTAATACCGAGCTGTGAACTCCATGGGCCAGGCAGGCAATTCCATTTGAGGCACTCTACTGCCAAACCTGATCAATAGCTCTCCAGAGGAGTGTGAAGACTGTTTTTACAGCTGAATACAGTGCAAAGTTTGAACTGTGGGCCTTTCATCTTAGAGGTGGCTCCCTACCATATGTTTTTGTTACGAAGAACAAGGTCAAATCTTCCAAAGTTTGGTGTTACATAGCTAAAAGTTTGCACAGGGCTTTAGAAAAACAAAGGAATCTACATTATTATACAAGCAGAGCTCTTATTTATAGGTATTGAGCTAAAGTGAATATATTACAGTTTAGCAGCTGATTTGGAAAGTCCTTGTCACTCTCCCCTAGTTTTAAAGCCCAGAATATGAAGACTTTTTTTGAGAAACTAAGCAACTCTAACCTCAATGGACAGTTTCATGCAGGAGATGAATTGGCTGTTTAGAAGAATAGTTCCCATGTCATAGGAGAACTTGCTTCTCTGCTTTCTGCCTCCTTTGATCAAACTGCCCATGCAGAGCTGAGACACCCCTGTTGGGGTTCAGTCAGTACACTACCACATACCATCCATAATTCTGGAATTTGCTTCTCCCACCCACAGCACGGTAATTTCAAGTTTCACAATGTGCTTTCTTGTAATGTAACAGGGCCAGCTTAGTCACACGGATTTGTCAGATCCAGTCTTTTTTCCTACTCAAATGAGCTTTTTTTGTGTACTCAGCATTGGATAAGCACAACTGTTCACATAATCAGTCCAGATGACTCCTTAAGGAGGCTTTTAATGTCTGTAATTTACTGTCTGTGTTTTCTTTTCTTTGAAGCATACCCTACTCCCCTGCTTGGACCGAGCAGTACCACGGCACCCGTTCTGAGTGAAAAATAACAGTGTGGTCCTTTACCAGCAGTGAGCAATGTTTCATTTCAATGTTTACACTGCAAAACAGCACTGAGAAAGAACTGTGCAGGGCAGATGGATTGAGGAAACCTGTGGGACAGGATGAGGAATCAGTGAGTGGGCAGCGTGGCTCACTGGTTAGGCGTGGAGACCCAAGAGATCTGGCCCTGGCAGGCAGAGCCTGAGCTCACATGAACCAGTAGGGCTCTGCTACATTCAGTGGCACTACAACAGTTTATAAAATGTGAGTCGCTTTTCCTTTTTAATGCCCTTCTCTCTGGTGACCACCCTGACTAGCCAAATTCCTTTTTCTGAGGGCACGTTTCCTAGCTGTTAAGTGTTAAATTATCCAGATCGAAAAACCTGCCAGTAAGGCTTTGGTTTGCTTTCTGCATTGCTGTTGGTAGTTAATGAGCACTGGTACGCAGCTGCACCATCCTCTGGGGCTTAATCTCTCCATGTTAATAGTTCGTTATATCACAGACACCCACTGAATGGAGACTGTTCCCTGTTGAAAAAATTTTCCCTCCTCTAAAATAGAGGATCTGTGTGAGAATAGAGGCATATTGTAACACTGGTTTAATTCTTTAATAGATCTTGAATTTGGAAAGAATTATTACACAGTTTGTCTACTATATTAGTGTCATGTAGGGACAGAACCTGTGTCCTGCAGACTGCCTGACATGGACATCACTGTGGACAGCTTCAGTCTCACATCAGTGAGCCCTGTGAACAACCACCTTGCTGCTGGTATTGTGACTCATTACTGTGGAGGCTGACCTCTCCAGCATGGGAGCATGGACCACTCCACAACCTACTCAGTATGCTGCCTGGGGAAGCTTGTCCAAAGTTAATCTGGATGCATTTCGCTGCTGCTATGCTGCTCATTCTTTCACTGCTATGCTATGCTCTGCAGTCTGGGCATGTGTTAAACATAGGGATAGCAGCTGGAAGAATAGAAGCAGAAAAGGGAACTGGAGGTAACAAGAAGACAATACTGGTTAGACATGCTGTTTGTTACTGGTTTCATTCAGTTTTCCCCACTTCTCCACTACAATTCGGTTTGGAAAAGTAACCCCCCCTTTTTCCTTCTCCTGCTGGGCTTGTGATTACAAATAAAAATGTAAGTATGTATGTGACCCTCTTGAATCACATTTTCTACATAGCTGTATTAAATTGGAATCTTCCAAACATGACAAGGTCTTTTCAGAAATCTCTTTTTTTCACTAATGATTCCCATCAGCCTGTTGCAGGCATTCAAAAAGTCAGTGTTTAATTACTGGAGAAAGATGCCAACGCCAAATAGAATACTGAGTTCCTGCAGGCCACAGGTTAAAAAGAGAAGGTTTCTGGCAGCTAATTGAAATCTAAGAGGGAGTTTTGTAGTGTGCTATTTCCCCTGTTTATTCTCTCTTTGTTAATATATAACAGGCTTTTATCAATTACAGTGCCAGATTTTTACTCTAGATGGAAACCAATGGTTACTTTTTTGTCCCATAATCAGTGGTTATAGATATATTTCTCATATATATATTTATATATATCTATAGATAATACATAATTCACAGATATGAAATATCTTGGAGAAATAGCATCCTGGCACAGTTGGCTATGAAGGCAAAATGGCAATAGTTATTTTTAAAACTATAAATCTCAATATCTGAGTAAATTCTCCACTGAGAAATGCAGAAATTCTTCATTACGGCTGCAGTACCAGCATGTCTGAATCTAGCTGTGAGCTCAGCTTCACAAGTGTTGTAAGTTCCCTCTGGCTCTGAAGTGAGTTCAGCCATCTCTTCCCTGCTAAAGTGAGAGCACTTCAAGTCTTATCTGTGGCAAATCTCCTTCAGATTCTGCTGGCAGCTGCAGACCTCTTTTGGCTTGGGTTTTTCAGATTCTCTTCTGTAGGGAGCACCGTAAGGTCCCACGTGTCCTCCTGCTTCCATGTCCCAGTCCCACATGGAGGCGTTCCGCTCTGGGGTTTGGACTGCCTGTGGATTGAAAAGCTCGTTTCCCAGAATAGCATGCACTTCTAGGATTTTTTGCTTACTAGCTAAGATTTTTAGTCAAAGGGGGAAGATTTATTAAGCAGATATAAATTTGTCAATTTGTAAAGCTTCCACACAGATCACTTCTTGTCAAACAGCCCATTCCTACAAATAACTCTTAATTTACAATTTCAACATACTTTCCTCTTCCTTTTTTTTTTTTCCTTCTGCCATTACCAGAGTTCCTTGTGTTCATCTGCACTTTGGCAGCAAAACCTGTTTCCATACTCCACAATACTCTTAATCCTACAACGATGTGAAACACACCACATCTGTGTCTCGAAGGGTGACAAGGCACTGCCACTGTGGTCCTTAGTGCCTGACTAAACTTGCAACCCAATTCTACAGCACACTTAAAACCACATCTGTGCCATTCCCTTTATGATGGGTGTGCAGTTGCCTGTGTGACTGGAGGGCTATGTGCGCATTTTCTTCGGCACGAGTTTATACCACTGCTTCTTCTGATTTTGCCAGAATTTTGTTTATCAGTTCTGGTAACTTTATCTAACAAATGTGAAATCTCATTGAATTGAGGCCTGTTTCCCCTTTGTGTTCTGATCTTTGAAGTCATTGTCATAAACTCCTGCTCCAACTTTGCCATAACTTTGCCTAAAGCTGATGTCAGCTATAGCTAAATGTGTTACCTCACTGTTTGTTTTAGTACTAATACAATACTGACACAGTTCTGAAATTTCCATAACTGGAAACTTATCAACAGGTAATATCTCACCCATCTCTCTTCAGGCTCAATGATATGAATTATCTTGATCTACTGATCCAAGAATATTTCTCTCCAGTTAGAATTGTTTTATATTCTTCCTACTTGGTTGTGAATAGATTGGAAGTATTTCATCGTTATCAGTCAGCTTGTTCTTGATCTTCCTCAGTGCTGGGAAATTAGCTCTTTGGAAACAAAAGTATGAACACTATTGATGGGGACTTTGATGGTCATTTTTTCTGTAATTCAATCATGACTCCTGCTTATGAAGTAATTACAGGTGGTACAGGGGGAAATAAACCCTTCACCCATGAAATATACCTGAGAAATGGTTATTCTCTAGATTCAGTACTCATTATATCCATATCACTATAATAAAGGCAGTAACAGGCTGTGTTCAAGTTGTGTTAGAAAGCTGTCATCTAAAAGTTTATAGAGTTCCACTCATATTTCATGAATGGTTGTATGGTATCTTGCAATTACATCATCCATATGAAAACTATTTCAATAACATACTCTTTGAATCCTCAGATAAATTTCATTATAGACAGGAGTAAGTTCTCCTTTTGACCTGTCTCAACAGACTTTTACAGGACCCTGCTAGAATCGTGTACATCAGGGCTTTGTTTGACATTAAGAACTCATGGTTGGAAAAGACATTTGAAATGATTCTGGGGTGTTTGCGCTTTACAGCAAGACAACTACTACTACGAATAACCAGTAACAATAAAAATAAGTGATATGGTACCACAGGAGCAGATGATTCCCATCTGATATCTTTCAGCTCTTCATTTCGACTCCCATCTCCCAGTTCCCTTTTCTTGGACACTCCCTCAGCCTGCCCTGTAGACAATCCTTCTGTTTTTTCCACTTTTCCAGCCTCACTAGTAGGCCAGTACTGGGCACTGTAGGGTGGGCTGACGGTGTTTGCCTTTGCCAGGTGCACTTGCTGCCCAGGTCTGTGTGAGCCCCCTAAACTGTTGGGAAATAACACAGTCCAGGACCACGGGTGGGCTGCAGTGGGCAACAAGGACTTTTAATGCACGTCATCAAATAACATCTGCAAGTGGGAAATGTGAAACATGTTGGTGTTCATTCCTTAGTTATAACTAATAATGAATTCCTTCAAAAACTGTCTATATCCTCTCTTTCATTGTTCTTTATTTCCACTGCAAATAACTTGCAACAATAAAAATGAAGGGGTGCCAAATTTGTGTGGCTCTTCAAAACAAATTCTTTCCTTGAAATCAAGTTCAGTTGAAATATCTGACCCTCTTTCCCAGCATTCGTGCAGGCGAGATGGGCTCATGCTGTCCTTCAGTGTGAAGCAGTTCTTAGGGTATGTTGTTCCTCTTTCCTTGTGAGCCTGAAAGGGATCAGAAACTTTATGTTTGCCTCCTGTCTTGCAGAACTTTCCTCTGCTCTCTTCTCTGGGTGGAGTCCCTTAAGGTCATATGAATAATGATCTGTTCACTGGCATTGGCTAATATCTTATTCTCCAGAGCCATTCAATCATTGCTGACCTTCCTTACAGTACTGTCCTCAGGTTCCTCAGTTTTCTTCCTTTCTCACTAACAAGCACCCAGTATTTTTCCCTTAAACCTCACTGTATCCCATGATGGATTTTTGCATCTTTTAATTTCCCTGGAGGGATATGAAGGGTCTAAAAGTAAAATGTTTTGCTTGCTCTTATCTGGGAGATTACAGAGGAGAATTGGATAAAAGCAGGGGTTTAATACTCAATGCTTTCCCATTATCAGCAGAATTGCACTTTTGGTAGAAAATAACATTATCTTTATGTATAGGGTTTTAAAAACTTTTCCCACAGTTAAAAAAAATGGAGGAATCAAATTCTTTGGAAGTTCTTTTTCATTCCACTAGATACAGGAAAGGGAAATAGAGTGACTGTATACTCCAACTCCCATATAATATTTAACATATACAGACCTTGCTTACCATATCATTTTTTCCCCAGCATGGTTCAGACTTTAGCTAGACACTGGCCATCATAAAGCCCTGCAGCAGAAGCTGCAGTGCTGTTGTGATTTGTACAGAAGGTCTAGCTCTGCCATCAATATGCAGAGTTTAAAATTTTCTGTGAGCACTTTGGTATCTGAATTTCTTGTATGTTTAAGATGGTGTCCCTTTTATGCCATGATGAAAAACCCCAATGTCTTTGGATGAGTGAAAAAGATCTGCAAGTCAAGCCCTTCATTAACCTGTAGAGGACTGGCCACAAGAAATGTAGTGGTGGGGAAAGATTTGTAGGCACTGGTCTCATGAGTCACTGTGAACCTCTCTCAGTCCCCTGGCAGATTGGAGCCAAACTCGAAGTAAGGACTTTAAACTGAAAGCAGTCACTGAGCTCTACTTGAAAGGAACTGGACTGAAACCAGTGTCAGTAGCAGTGGTGCAGGCAGCCACCTTGCAGGGCACTCCCACTGTTTGGCCACAGCATCAGCCCCAGGGTGTGAGCTGGGAGGGGGATGAGGTGGACATGGCTGCCCATCAGCTGTGAGATGAACAGACAGCTGTAGCCTGCCCAGAGATGGAGCTGGTTTGGTCTGCTTCACTGTTCTGATGTTGTGTGGTAGGAAGCCTGGCTTCACACTGACATCTCAGTTCCTCTGGCCTTTTTAAAATTAATCATTGTGAACATCATCCATACTAATTACTTCTGAGAAGTTGCAGTGAGCTGCCTTTTAAGACTGTTGGACCGTGTTTACAATTAAGAAGGACTGCCTAGAGGATAAAGATGGGGTTTTTTTCCCACAACACTGATAACACTCCGATAAAACACATTTTTCCTCGTTTTTCTTGATGTACCCTTATGCTATGAGATGAATAAATTACACAGTGGGAAGTAAATGACATTACATACTGATAACCATGTGCTTGCTTTAGTTTTCCTATTGTTTTGTTTTGCCATATTCCCTGCTCCAAAATGAATATGTACAGTTACACATCTCTGCTCTCCCCAGAGTCCTTCTTTTCCAGATGAAATTATCTTTCCACATAGTTGATCTTCATTCTTCCTTTTGGAAATGCCTTTGGAAATACAGAATTGTGCTAACAAATCTAGAGACAGTAGATAAAATAATGTTAAGTGTCTGTCTCTACTGCTCTGAAGTTCCTATACTTGTACCTGTAGTTGGAAAAGTTGGAGATTAACCTTCGAATTTCACTGCCAGCCCTTCTACTTACTTTTACACTTTCTCCTACTAAACGTTATTGATTTCAGGTTGCACCAGATTATGCCAGCGGCTGAACTGGGCACCTGTGGAAACCAGCTTGACATTCCTGTTTGGAACAAGAACGTGCTAATAGCAGGTCAGATTGCTTAAATTGCAAGGTTGGATTTTGCACATATTCTTCATGGGCCATGAGGCAGCCAGACCATCCATGGTAATGGACTAACTCTGTGCCTGGTGCTCCTACTACCACCATATTGTCACAGCTGAGCTTTGCCATTTATTTCTAGCTAAGAAGGGAAGGAAAAGCTGGACCAGCTTTGAAGATCCAAAAGAAGGGGGGTATTGCCATTTGAGAGACTAGGATATCAGTATAGGACATAGTTTTAAACTGTGGTATTAAAAGGCAGAACTGTCAGTCGTGTCTCTGTGGAGAGACAGCTTTATTTCAGTAAATCTGAATCGAAGGATTTCAAAAGTTTCTATTCTTACTTAGCTTGACTGGTGAACCTAGTGATCATGTTGATTTTTTGTCTTATTCTTGATTTTCTGAACTCCCAGTCAGTTCCAGGAAAAGCAAGTTTCTTTAAAACAATGTACAATGTGTGGAAAGCTTGTGGATCTGAAGCAGAACTGGTTTTCTTTTCAGTACTCGCTCACTGTCAAACATTACACATAAAAAATGAATCCATGAAATTTCACTTGTTCCTATGGGACTGGAATTTTAACTAAAGGAAAAATGTTTCTGTAATACCTGGTCAATCATAACACGGTTCAATGACCCACTTATGATCAGGTTAATTATCCTTAGCTTCTTAATCTCTTCCAAGGACGATCAGCCCTGCACTGAAAGCTGGTGGCTTTCTTTCTCCTGGAAGGAGGAGCCAGACTCTGACAGCCACTGCCTGCCAGCTGTCAGCATGGCATCTCGTACAGTATCGCCTACAGAAACATACATACATGTGCACATGCATGTATATGTGCACATGTGTATATATATATCTTGTGTAGGATCCTGTTTGTAAGGCTTCTTCTCTGAGGCTGTTGACCTTTGAGAGAAATTCAGCCACTCTTAGTTTGGTTGCAGGCATGTGAATCAATGTGAGCAGAGCAGAGTGATGCTGTGGGTGGCATCGCTGTGTGAGCAGTGCTTTGCTTTCTCCATCCCTCCAGCACACCTCTGACAGAGAAATAAGATGCTTGTCAGGCTGTGAAGGGTGCAATGATCTGGAAAATCCCACAAGTCTGAGATGGATATAGATTCCCTTTCACCACTGCTTGACATCAAATGCACAAGTCACTGTGACAACACGACAAATAATTAATGCAAACTTTTTATTTAAAAAAAGGATAATTCTTATTTTTATACTAAATGGAATTTTCTTCTAGGAAGTGATCAGAAGTTCTACTTGTGTTTCATTACAAAATAAATTTATTACAAATAGTTTTTATTTATTGATGCAATACGAAAAGACAGAAGTATGTCTCTAAGGTACCAGGGTTTGGATATCTCTGACTGATTCTCAGTCATCAGTTTTGTGCTGTAAATGTACAGTAATTTTGAAAAAGTGTCTCAGGATTGCTGTGAGAGAAAATATGGTCAGTATCAAACAACTTTCGCTAACTCTTTTAAAAACAAAGAATGGACAATTCCTCCTTTTCTGTGAATCAGACACTGCAGGCCTGAACATCATACATCTCAGCCACCAAGAACAGCCAGGGGGGAGCAGTGTGGAAGTATTTCTTTCACAGCAGTATAGTTTTGATAATTTTATTTATAGTCTTGGTGATAAAATAACAAGAAAGAAGGAATACACCAAAATGTGTTTAGGGAAATGAATCCTGTTAGAAGCCAACTTTAGAATTGTAGGTGTAATGTGAGGAGCTGCTTCAGACCTTTCCAAAAGGATTAGCAAAACATATTCAGAAAGTGAGATGACTTTGGAAATCAATATTGAATGACATTCAGCAAACAGTGGACCTACAAAAATGATTCTCGGCAGAGTGTTTGTAGAGGCTCACTGTAGCTAGGGGAGGATAATCTCCTCACTGTCTCTGATCATTGGTGGAGAGTGAGGGGGTCAGAGGGGTGGCGGGTTCTGCTCTGAAGCATCCTCTGGGTGAAGCATTTGTCTCTGGAGGCAACAGGTGCCTGGAGAAGGAGCTGGTTCCCAGCTCAGCACAGCTAAAACCCATGGCCCAGTGAGCACCATATATTAACAATTAGACTGACAGACAACCAGGTTCTGATGGCTAGGAATTTCCACTGATTAATTGGCTAGCATAGGTTTAAAAAATAAATTTTAAAAAACTGGGACAACCTACTCAGATTTGCCAGGCCTGAAATGTTATATAGTACCGAAATGTTAAAATGGGAGTTCAGGGAGAATTTTCCAGTTCTCCCGTGGAAATGCTTCATTCAGCAGAGACAGCTGTGAAAAGCTAGAGTGGTGTACTTCCACTAAAGAAACAGTACCACTTCTGTACTGGTATAACTGGAAGAAGAGGAGGGGCCAAGGAAATGGGAGGTCTTTGAATGTGGTTTGAGATGTTTCTGGTCTTTTCTCATGGACTTGAAGAGGACCATTAGTGTAAAGTGCTTAATGTTTTAAAAAGAATAACAACAATAGCTTGATGGATTTCCTATTTGCAGAAAAACTTTGTGACTTGTAGCTGGCAAAAGGGGATAGTGCAGAAAAGAAGCTCCTTCCAGCATCTTCAGTTTTATGATGAGACTTCAGCACCTAGGTCTTCACATCTTTTTCTACTGTATGAATTGGTCTTATTATACTCCTGTATAATAACCTCTTGGCTGTCCTGGAGTCTAAGTACGATCTGCCTCCCTCTTTATTGTTGGCAGCAAGTTGGGGTGTAGTTGGTGGGGAACATCATAAAGAAGTAAAAGCCTTTCTCTTTTTGAGGTTGAATCTTCGGAATTTTTCCCCTTTCCTGAATAAAGAAAAAGATGGAGTCATTTAGCACTCATCTTAACTACAAAACCAACACTACCAGTATGTTTGATTTGCAAGAGAACAGTTTTGTATATTCCAAAACAATTACTTGTGAGGCCTTCCACTGAGAAACAACAATATCCCTGTTACCTCATTGCTGGGGATTGCACTTGGAATAATAACTTCAAAATGAGAATCAGAAGCAGCTCAGAGACTGGGTTGCTCCTCACAGAGTGTGCTCAGGATGTGAGTGGTACAGAAATGCATGGGTACAGAAATGCTGCAGTTTTACACTTTAATGCACACCTTTGTTTTACAAGCTCACTAAGAGAGTTGTTTCATGGCATATTTTTAAAAACTTTCTGTTGTCTTCATTTTCACAAATTTGTTGCTTACATCAGTATTATTCTATGAAATACAGAGAGGAAGATGTATATGATCCACAAACCTGTGCTGGGCTTTAACAATGCAGTAGGAACTAATGCTATGAGGCAGAATGTCGAGCCTTATAGCTGATGCTGGAAATACTGGAAAGTATCATGCCTCAGCCCTTCTTAATCATATAACCAGAAGTCTGAACATCATAAAATATGTCATCATCCTACACCTGGACAGTCATACCCCACCCCTCTCCTGCCTTAGTAATGGTGTGAAAATCCTGTCATTTCTTATAGCTGACATTTGCCATACAATGATGGAGTATATCCACAAGAAAACCATCATCTGGACTCATGTATTCCCCTCTGATGAGATGTGCTTGTGTTTGAAGAGACTCTGCAATAGTACTGGTGGATCACGCTTTCCCCAAAGGCTGAAGATTTATCACCCCGAATGCAAAGGCTGAAGACAGATAGCTGAAGAGTTTTTCTGACTGCAGATGACTTCATGAGAAGCTGGAGAGACGTGGCAGGTCCCAGGAAGAGACCCAGGCATTTCACAATTACATTTGCTATAGAGGAGTATTTTGCCAACTGAAATAGCTTGGTGGGGTATGCCCTGGCTCCCTTCTGCCCCACAGAGGGACTCTGAGGTCCAAGGGTGAGGGGTCACACCATGTCTCTTTCTAACATAGAGATAGAACATAGCCAAGAAGAGCACATGGACCCAGCCTGGGAAGCTGTTCATCCCACACAGTATGCATGGACTTTGGCCCTGGAAACCTTCCTTTGAGATATATTATTTATTTTCATGCTCATGATAAGTTATACCTAGACTGTATCCTGTTGTGGCTTGTGTAAACATACTGCCACTCATTCATCAATCTAGCTGACATGCCTAGCTGTAAGTAAAAGAGGTGCCCTCATGGTAACTTAAGTAAAACCAGCAGTAACCAGGACTAACCAAAAGAACATGTGGTGTAAAGTTTAATGTTGTTGTAGAAGACTATGTTGTAGTCCTATGTTGTTTTTAGGAAGGTTATCTGCAGTCTTATGAACACTGCTAGCAATTGCAGTCAAAGCAGTTGGGAACCAAAACTCAGTTCTGTCCCAAGAGACTGTTTTCAACACCTGATTCACATTTTGGTAAAGCAGCTATTTTTGGATAGGTCTCTTCTCACATGAAATTATGTAGACCCAACCTCTTTCTCTCATTATTTGGAGAACTATCTCCTCAGATCTAACTGCTCTTTCATAATTTCCTGGTAGCTCTGGGATCTGTCAGTACAATCAGAAAAATGATGACCAGGATGGTTATGGTGTTTTTCAGAGATGGCAGAACATGCCCTTCTTAGTAATGGAGTATTATATGGGTGGTAAGACCGATAGTCTGCTATTCTATACAACAAGTCTGCTATTCTATACAAGACAAGATAGTCTGCTATTCTATTTGGTGGGTTCATGTGCTTTGCATGAGCATATATGGAGACTCAGCATGATTCTCAGAGGACAAATGCTGCAGAAAATACTAGTGTGTGGAATTAGAATCAATTGGACTTTGAATCCTGACTAATGCTGCTCTGTACCTAGAAGATTGTGTAAGTACATGAAAGGCTTTTTGCCCATGCATAACTGTACTCATTAGCAGAAGGATGGGCAATTATGATAAGTAACATAATAATCTCAAATTCCAGAGATGATTTCATATGACACTAGAGAAGCAGTGGGTTATCCAGTATTTGTCTAGAAGAAAATGGACCACTGAGAAATAGACCAGCAGTGAAATGCAAAGAGAAACCTTTATGCAAAAATGGCTGTAATGTTTCATGCAAGCCTAGACAACTGTGGCCCTCCTAGCCGTGTTTCTCATGGCTGCAGTTGGTTTCATACATGCTGGCTGCACACAATGGAGTTGATGGATTTTCCCTTAAGCATACCTGTCCACTTTCCATCATTAAAAACTCTTCCTCTTTAACAGAAGAGAAGAGGGAGCGCAGAAACTGTTCTGATTTTTCCTTGCAATTAATGCTCTTTCATGAAAACTGCTTTACAGTAACCGAGGTAGCAAACCAGAAGTGGATGTCTCTGTGGAGTGTCTATATAAAGTGATTATGCCAGCACAGTTCTATGTTAAGAAGGTGGACTCCCAAGGAGGATTGTAACATAGGAGCATCAGAGCAGAGAACAGTGATGAAAATATTTCTTAATTGAATTCAGTTTCTCAGGTCACTGTAACAATTTATCTGTTATTTATGAAAGGAATAAATGTACTTCCATACTATTCACATATACATTTGTCCATCCTTTCTTCTAGTATAGACAAATCTTTCCACACATTTCTCTCCTTTATTAAGGGATGTCATCTAAACTCACTAAGCAGTCTCAACACTGCAATCAGGCAATGACAGTGCTGGCAGCAACTGCTGAGGATTAGGGTAAAAAGTGAAGCTGGCTCAGGATGAAGAGGTTGTGATACGTGAGTGGGTGTCACAGGACTCAAGCAAAGGAACATCTGGGCCTGGATTAAAGGAATATTATAATTAGTCAGCACAATTTAAACAAACCATTAAAAGCCAAACAACACTGAAATAAAAGGAAAAATTGCTTTCTGGAAAATTTAACCTTTCTTACCACTAGCCTAGTTGATCTTCAACAATGATGTTTAGTTCATCAGAGAGAGTTCGTCAGCCAGGGTTGTGCTACTTGTCAGTCATACTAGCTAGCTTAGGTGGCTGTTGGGATATGAGCACACAAGGCAGCATGGAGCTTTCTAATCTGCTCTTTGATAAGCAAGGTTAGTGACTGCATTATAGGCATACCCTTGTTTCAGTTTCCAGAGGTGAGTGAAATGCTCTGCAAAACTTCCAATCAACTGTGGTATAGAAAATTATTCCCCTTCACTACACACTTCAGTGAAAAGCTTGCTTCCAGTTTAACCTTTCCTGCACCAAGTTGTGAGCTTACACTTCAACTCATGGACCAAAGTGGGTATTTTCCATCTGTAATGTATGGACCAGCAGAACCCAGAAGACAAAGGCAAGTGAATGTTATATTAGCTGAAGTAATTTTGCTTTTGTTAATAGAGAGGACTACATCTTAACAGGATGAATAACAGAATGAATCTCTTGGCTTGTTACCAATCAGAACAGTAATATTTCATAATCTTTACACTATTTTGGGAGGTGAATGACAGCACTAGATGTACAGTATCAGTGAGTCAGATCCTAGAAAAGTAATTAATGACGTTAGCTGAGCAATTTAAAACCTGGCATTGAGAGATGCTCAGAAGACCACAGAACAATTACTCACAATAGAGGCTCAAAGAACTGCAGTCCTGCTGACAAATGAGCTCTGTTCCAGGGGCTTCTTGAACATCTCTGTTACAATCTACTTGTGCCAGTAACAAAGATTTTAGGAAAGAAAAGGTTATGTTAGACAGATAACATTGTCCAAACCTTTGTCTCAATTACAAGTACAGGAGCATTACGAATAATAGCCAGAGGTCATATTCATTCATTTTTTTATGAAGTGTGTAGCTCAGGAGATGCAACAATATGGAACTCAACAATTCTTCTCAACAATCCTGACTGAATAAAACTTACAGTAAGTATGAAATTGTTTCTTCTTCAATGCAATAAAACACAGGTTATCAATCAGTTAAGAATACCACATATTTGGCCCTTAAAATACCTTTACCTGCTTCTCTTAAATATAATATGAATATCAACTTTGTCCTGTCAGAAGAAAATTGCTGAGCTACAGATTCAGAAGTGAATGAAGCAGACAACTCAGAAATGTTTTTTGTGGAAAAGTGACATCTTTCTCACAGGGTAGAACCAACAGTTGAAAAAGTTGAGGTCCTGCTTCAGGAGGGGTGTTTATAAACTCTTATGTCCGCTAAGAGGTGAGTTTTCAAAGTTGGTGGCATTGACCAGCAAGACTGGAGGACACACTTATTGAACTGATACTTCAGCTGAGACAGGTAATGTTGTCAACTTCAAAATGTAGATACAACTTATGTCAGAAACCTTCCTGTTGCAAATACCAGAATTCAGATACCTCTGAAGTCTTGGGAAATTAAGTTTCTGGCAACTTCTCAACTTTGTATCTCTAGAAAAGAGAAGCCAGCCCATTTGGTATTTTAAAGGACTTTGAGTTGAATGAAACCTTTATGGATTGGGCTAGTCTGTATACCCAGGAGCAGAGCTGGGTAAGCAGAGCTGTATTCCCAGAGCAGGGCTGAGCCTAAGTACAGATAAAGGATTGACGTAAACCCTCAGATGAATGAAAGCCTGCAGAGCTTTCTGAGTTAAACAACAACAAAAAAAATTGGGTCAATGGAAAAAATGTTATCCAGGCTGAAAGAAGGGATAAACACGGGGAACTAGGCAGGCTGGGGAGGCTATGCATGTGCAACAGACCTTGCAGCTGCTATTAATGGAAATTAGCTATCAGTGTACCAAATGCCATGAGCATGGTGAGTAAAAGAGGGTCCTGAAAAAAATTGCTCAGTGACAGCTCACACAGATTTCTTGTTGGCTGTATTTTTTGATGTACTCATCTGCTGTTTTTAAATTAAACCCTCCCTTGTATTTAGGAGTTCAGCAAGGGTCTAAAGTCTGAAGCACTGGCACCTCCAGCCTGTCACCACACTCTTAAGCAGATGTTGAGAGGTGGTGGCACATGAAGTATGCAACACAAAGGTGAAAGAGATAAAACCTTGGTAAATTGTTCTAAAATGCAGTTAGAGGAAGATCTGTGAGGAACAGCATTATGTGAAAAAGTAGAGTATATATAAAAAAAACCTCCAATATCCTTAAAACATGCTTTTATCTTGCCTCTCTACTGTCTACCTATCAGGTTTTCTCTTGCTTGAAAGATATTTTTAGTGCCATTTAATACATTTAACTAGTGATCATATGGCCTATAATTGTCTCTTGACAGAAAGTGGTTGCATAGATTTCCTAATAGCAGTTCAAGGTAAATCCAAAGTAGGTTTTGTGATTTGGTTTTGATTTTTTTCTTTCTTTTTTTTNGTGGGTCAGTAATGTAATGAGTATCTAATGTGTAGTTGTTATTTCTGGGATCAGGGACTACAATACAAATCTCCCCATGCTCTCTGACCTTATTGACTGGCTCTCAACTACCTGCTCACCTTCTCACCCAAGGGCTTTACTCTCCCAGCTGCAGAGTGGTTCAGCTTCTAGGTGATGCGAAAATATCTCTCACATTTCATAGCGTGCAGCCTGAGATGGCAACAGGAGCCCCACTCCTTGCATGCCTGCAGGCAGAAGGGACTGCCATGCACACTTTGAGCAGTGAGGCTGCTGATCCTGTTTTGCTTAATGCCATCACCTGGAGCACATGCACTTACTGTTCAGTTATTCTCTGAAAATCAGGCTGCCATGCCTTAACCTCTTTCTCTGTTCATGGTCTCAATTTTCAGCTGGGTCTTTAGAAGTGTTGTCATTTCCCTGCCTCAAGTGTGAGTCACGACAAAATTTAGATGAGCACAAGATGCCTGGCATCCCAGAACAAGGCATTTGTTCACATATGACTGGACTCAGAGGCTCAGTCAGAGAGGGAGAGGTGTTCTTCTAAAGAGAGATGATTATCAAATTCAAGGTTGAGTTGGAGGGCAGGTTTGCTTAAGCTCTCTCTCCAGCTAACTTTCAGCTAATTACCACCTTCAGTGCATAAGGCAACAGTCTGTATCACTGTATGTGTTCAGACATGTTCGTATGTGTATGTACGTACAGTCTGTGCTAGGAGATCTGATTTGTCTGGTTGGCAGAAAGTATCCGCAAATATAAGGTTAATGTAAAGACATAAAGACATTCCTTTGAACACTCTCCAGAAGTGCTTAAGGAATTTACACAATTCATTTCAGAAGCATTACCTTATACCTGCTGAGTTATGCCAAACAGGTGTAATAGCAAGAACAATATAGTGAACAATAACTGCTACCTAGGAAAATAATTATTTGCTTTTAATCTAAACCAGGTAGAGCGTGTTCTGAGTGCCTGGTGACGAGCCCTTGTAAGTATGTAAAATAAATGCCAAAGGCATAGCTTCCAGAAGGTTGTAATGTGTGCTCAAAGGGTGCCATATGTCTTAATCTTTCCTGATTTTGTTGTGGTTTTTCTTATATACACATTATTATATTGAACTTACTGATAAATGCTATTTGTGGACAGAAACTCACTAATCATCGCAATCAGTGGTCACAGTGGCAGTGTTGCAGACCTTGAGTCAGTACAGTAAGAGGAACAGCCCGAATAATTTGAGCAGACAGGTTAAATTTGATTTCATACTGGCCACAGGGAAAGATTGAAACTGCAGAGATTTCAAAGTAGAGGGTTCATCAGAGGAAGAGGGGATCAGTGTTAGTGATGCTATGGCCCAACAGAGGTTTTAAGGGGAGGTTGTGAGACAGAGTATCAAAACAGCTCAGTAAACTGGGGACTGATGAGTTTTGAAACGTCTTGCCATAATTAGAGCTAGCTGACAAAGCACTTTAACCAAAACACATGTTGTCTCTGAAACTACAGCATGTTGTTGTTTAAAAGTTCTTGGATTCAACAAACTTCCAGAGGGGCAGGGCAAAGCTCTGAGTCCTCTTGGGTCTTCCTGGAGATGTGGGAGGTGGGAAGGAGCCCTGACCCTGCTGTGTGCAGTGGGACTTCTTCCTAGGCAAGGAGGTGAGAAGAGATCTCAGTCAGCAGGCATCTTCCCTTCCACTACTCCCACATTTTAATTCCAGTATCAGAGGACTCACTGGTTTTGCCGAGGCCATCACGGCAGCTGTCAGCCTGGCTTGGTGGCAGCTTGGTCACCACCTTCAAGTCTTTTCTCTGAGAGCCAGACCTCAGTTCCAGCCCAGGAGGCATCCACCAGTCCGATCGGGAGGTCCAGCTGTGTTCACACTCCCATGCTCTGTCCTTTGGGAGTTTGCCTTAATGCAGGGACATTGTTTCTTTTATCAGGGAAATAAAGCAGTACTTTAATAAAGGATTTTGAAATAATAAGAATTTTATATATTTACTCAAAGATATGAGTTTATCTAAAGGCTTTCCAGTCCTGCTCATGACAGGCCTAATTTGTGCCTGACGATTCTATTTTTCTGATGGAAAAGTACATGTCTCCTTTGAGATCATGCACATATTTAGTAAGAGGAAGGGTGGGGAAGGATGTCCTTGTGTTCAACAGGGCTCATCCTTCTCCCTTGATGCTTTGGAAATAGTCCTTGACAAGGCTGACTTTTACCCTTAGGTAGTATAAAGATTTCTCAAGACCACTGTCATGGCCTTTAGCTAGTACAGACTTTCTGATGCAACCAAAACCCTTCCCTGGAGCAGACCCTCCAGCCCTTATGCAGGCCTTTCCTCCCTGGTCCTGAGTGTAGGCTAAGGCAGATTTCAATCCAAAGTCAATAGGAGATTTTACATTGCCCCCTGTGGCCTCTGGAAAAGGGTCAAATGTGGGATTGATTACATTTCTTCTTGCTCCACAGCCCCAAGAACACACCATCCATTGAAGTAAGCATGAGACATTTGTATCCCATGGGATCACTCTGAATGTTGCATGGCAAGGAGAGCTCTGTTGATAAAGTAGCAGACTACTAGTTGTATGAACAGGAAAAACATTCCTGAAACATCTCTTCCCCTGCCACTTCCTTCCTCAGACTGGCATTTCTATGTTCTGAAAATCCAGTGGTACCAACTAAATGCTTACAGATTATTAATTAATGAAGCAGCCTGTGACAATTTATGCTGCAATGTTCCCTGGGCACTAAAGTATCTGTTCTGATCACCCAGGCTCCTCTGAGCCTTTTCTTTCAAAAAATGCCTTCATGCCAGTGCAGGGATGGGTTTAGAATTTGTTATGTAGCTGAATATAGTAGTGATAAATGAAAATATTTTAAGAAGTCAATAAAATTGACATTTGCAGGAGCAAGGAAAAGCCAGGGGGAAATCTGGTGTCAGGAAAGAGCCACCCTCACATGTCAGGAGAGCTTTTCACAGGCTGCAGCCAAGTGCTGGTGCCTCACGTGTGCGACAGCAGGAGAAGCCAGCTTCCATGTGACTGGGGAGAAATGGCAAGCATGGCTTTCCATGTGCCTTGATGCGTGCCTGCAAAGCCAATTTCTACAGCTGTTGTATAGTCAAGTGGGTTTCTCTTATGAGATGTGATTTAACAGCGCTGACATTGAAAAACTGCTCCTGTTCTTTCTTTCTTTTATGTAAGTGGGAGTTTTGAAACAGGTAGGTTTTTGCAGGGTACAGCTTGTGGGGTTTTTTTAAATGACCATTTCTAAACAAGGTCTTAAGTGCCCTTATCTCTTAAGAGGCCCAGAGTCCTGGAAAATCCATGCCATTATGAAAGCTTGACATTTCCATATTTTCATCAAAGGGATGCAGGAAAAATGTGAAATCCCCCAGACAGAAAATATCTTATGTGTGCACATTTCTCTGACTTTTCCTTGTCACCCAATGCTTTTATCTTCAACTGCAGTCCTCTGAGAAATGCTGGAGTTAGTTAGCAAGTTGCAGAGGAAGGAGTTTGTTCCACTGCATAGTCTAGACCTACAAGGATTTGAATTTTGCTTCAAGGTCAAGTATTCAGAAGCAAACTTTCTAGCAATTTAATCTTTATTTTAAAAAATCATCCCAGAAGCAACACCATTGGGATTTAAAATTGAATTTATAAATAAATTTACAGTCATGATCAGAAGTTTCCTTTACGGTTGTATGTAGCCATGGGATTTAATGTTATGTTTGGCACTGAAAACCTATCATACAAGAATAATTACTTCATGAACTCTTACAGCAAAAACTTTCCAAAGGGACTGACAGAGGACATCCTACCACCAGACATCAGATGGTGCTGCCTGACAGGTGACAGGACTTGGCCGTTCTCCCATGATGTGACAGATTCATAGCACGCAGTGAGTGAACTCCCCATTTAACTGGGGCAGGTGCAGGTCAGGGGTCTTGCAGTCAGTTTAGGGCTTCTCCAAATGGAGGCAAATCTCTTGCTTCCCAAAAGAGGAAGGGATGAGGCTGAACTGAAGGTGTAGGAAGGGAATTTTAGATGGGAGATAAGGGGGACATCCCTGAAGAACTGAACTTAGCACATGTTGCTGTGGGGCAATGGGATGGAAGAGATGAGATTACAGGAAAATAGAAGAAAAGCCTGATTTTCCTGGGCCCTGGTATAAAGAAACTAGAATGCAATTTCTTGCCCTGATGTTACAGTGCATGGGACAACTACTTAGGCCTATGGATAGTCATGAAGCTCATCCATATTACTCTGCCAGCATCTTGCAGTCACAATTAACAATTGCCACACTTACATCTGACAAGGGAGTTTCTTTGTCAAGTCCTTTTCATCCTTCTCTCCTTGGAGGCTTTCAATACAACAAACAACCAAACTACCTGGTCGCGAATCTGTAAGTGCATTCTGTATTGTGGCTGCTAGCTGCTGGAAACAGGGCTGAAACCACTGCCCTATTTTGCACACGATATTGAAACAGTAGGTAAAAAAGATTATTCATTATCATGAGGCTGGTGTCTAACTAGTGACCTAAGTTTCCTGACTGATCATTCCAACAACTCTGAGAGCTGTCCTAGAGACTTGCTCAGCACAGGCATGGTTTGCCGTATAAGACTATTGGCATGCAGACAGTGCACACCGACTGGGAACAATGAAGTGGTGTCAGGAATGCTTTGGCTATATTAACTCTGAGTATGTCCTTGCTGCCCTGGGATTTTGGTTTTAAAAGCAATTTTGTTTGAAAGTGCTTTGTAGCTTTCAATATCATATTCGAATAAGAGGAAAGGTATAACATGATGATTACTTTGTACTTTGAAAGATTGCCAAAAATACATTGTCTGTTTGTTTTGAAGACATAATTTAAAGAATTTGAATTTTATTCTTGAATCCTGAAGATAATCAGAAAAAACCTTATATATGCACTGACTGGTTTATTAGCAAATAAAATCAGCATGTTTCCAAATATCAAGATTTTGGTTATGTTTTCATATTGATTAACCTAATGAAGATCACTGAAGGGCACAGTTCATTCCAGCTGCTGAGTTGATCTGGCCCTGACATGAAGCCAGTTCTTCACCTCTGCATCTTAACTAAATGTTATTTTTCTCTGCTAAAAATTACAAAGCTCCTCCTCCCTAATGCCCAGAATTAGAGGGTTTGGGAGATTATCATTCAGGATACTGAGCTGCTTTGTCTCCTGCTCTGTGTTATAGAACTGACCCATCATCACTGCAACAAATTTGGCACTTAGATTCAGAGCTAGATACCTTGCTTCAGAGTTGCAGCTGATCTTTTCTGAATAGCACTCTCCAAAGAGAAAATATCCTTATATTGAAAGTACGGCCATTTATTTTTACATGGACAGCATGAAACCTTTGTGCAGTAAGAGGAGAAATATTTCACTGAAAGGCCTTTTCTTTACCTGCTGCTTCTCAGTTGTTTGCATTTATGCATATTAATTTTTACCACGTTCAAATTAGAAAAGAACTTTTGGACAGTGAGTTCTGCTTCAAGAGGGTTCTACGTAAATTGTTCCAAATGACAACTGAAGTAAAGCACAAAGAAATTTTAGATGCCATCCTGAGCTGTGTTCAATAAATATGGCTTATAGATAGCATTGCGTGCCCCGTTTCTAAAAACCGGGACACGGATGGTCCAATTAAATGCTCACCTTTTGAAGAGTAAGATGATTATTCCAGCTCCCAGTTCTTCAGAAACCTCAAGAGAACTGCTTTCCTTGAGCTCTCAGTTGTGTCTTCATTTCTCCTGAGTCAGGAGTTGTGTGAATCTGACTGGAAAAGACATTTTCCACTTGTTTTGTCAATTCCATTATGAGTATTATCTCCCTAGAGGGGATCTTTGTTCAAATTAACCAAAGATTTATGAATCCTCAAAGGGATAATTTAAGGCAGTATCATGGTCTGGTGGATTTTGATTCTAGCTGAGAAAATTTGCTTCTCTAAGTTTCATACTTGAATTTCTTATCAAAATATAGAAGAACCAGATGGTTTGTCATCCTTCTGCAAAAGGTCTCCCCCTAAAATTTCCTGCAGGGAGTGTAAAGAAAATTAAAGAACAAATGGATTTAGATTATTTTATTTCAAAATCTGGATTAAAAGGTCAAGTGATGTTCTCTAATGTCTGGTTGTAATGCTAGCTGCTAATAGTAGAGTAGACATGAGTCTTTAATGAGTAGACAGGTTTGCAGTCCAGTGTAAATTACTACTATCCTATTGCAGGAGACAAGCTGAGCATAACAGTATTTTTTGCACCAAGTAAAAATCTAGCCTACTATTTCTCAGTGTATTTAAAGAGGGTTGAGGAATGATCAGGTAACCTCCAGGTCCAGAAGTCTTTGAATGATTCCACCTGTTCCTCCCATCCCATCTTCTGGCTAACTCCTCAGTCCTTTCTTGTTTTAGCTTCTGTTTCCTTTTAAGAGCATGCTAATCCTACTGTTATTGCTGCCTTTCTGCCTCCGGTGCTTTTCCATTCTTCAGGTATGCTCTTGAGAACACAGTGCTTTCACTAAATTTTCTTCATACAACAAGCTCCCATAGTAGTCTTTGTTTATCAATTTGGTATTTATTTACCTGATACAATTTTGATCACAAGTTTATTTAGCATTTGATGAGAGTTCCACAGTTAATTACTAACACATGGTATAATTCCTTGTCAGGTGAATGAACCTTTCAAATAAAACAATGCTGAAACAACCACTGGTACCCTGCTGAGACTACTTTGTTTGGAAAATCTGGAATTCAAAGACCTGAGAATCAGAACATACTTTCTAGCCAATTATGATACGCAGTATCTCCTGCTGTCTCTAGGCTTTTAGGATGGGATACTCTGCAGAGTGACTGTTCCAGAAACAGGAAGGAATGGCAAAGCATTGGGGTTTTGCTGCACTGTACGCTGCCAACCATTTTCAGTCTGGGAAAACCTCCTTGAAAACTACTTCCTGTGAAAATTGTAAGACTGATATTTGTGATTAACTGGACAGGGATGGTGGCCTAAGATTGTTATTGATGTTATTCATAATTTTACAGATAGTAATAAAATTATTATCTCCAAAACCTGGTAGCACACACACAATATTCAAAAAGAATGGATTTGAACATCGGCTTCTTCTACCCTTCTGATGTCCTCTACTGACCCCTGAGAATATTTGCTGTCTAACTTATCTTGTTCAATCAGTCAGCAGTTTTCTAGGGGAAGACCTACGGTTCATACACTTTTCAGAAGAAGTGTATGTTCAGGAAAGAATGACTGTGTGTCCGGAAAAGAATATTAGCAGAAATGATTTGATACGGAAGAAAAATAACACAGGACAAAAGTATTCAGAAAAGCTCGGCAGAGTAGTTTACTGGGATACATGACTGGAAAAAAGGAGACATAACAAAGGGAAAAAGAGCAGGGAACATGAGGAAGACTATGAAGACAAGCAGAAAGAAATATGTAGTGAAGAGATGTCAAGGACTCCTACATATTTAAGATTTTAATATCAGTATGTGGAACACGTTAAAGATCTGAATCTGGAGACACCAGATGAAGAGGAGCTGGCAGTAAATTATAGGAGAAATAATCAGAATTTGCATATGTTGCTGCTTATGGGGCCATAGTGCAATGTCAGTATGTGGGGAGTCATGAGCCTTATTTTTAGAGACTTACGAAACAAAGAGTTGAGTCTCTCTTGGCATCTGCCAACCTTGGATGTACCTTCCTTTTTAAACTGTTATGACTGTAGTTGGAAGCTAAGAGATTTTTTTGGTAATAGTGTGGAAATGAGCACACTGAAAATGAACAGGAAATGCACAACAAGAGCAAGGATTTAAATGTTTTTGTTTTTTCCTGTTACACTGTTGTAGTTATGGCTGCTTGGCTCCTTCAGCTGAAAAGAAGGAAAACAATGGCAAAATGATGGTTTCTGTTTAGCAGTTGGATGCAAGTATAGGGTATATGTTTCCTAAAAGACATACACATTGACCTTGATTTCTCCTAACCATATTTGGGCAAATAACAGAGGCTGCCCACTCACATAGTTAAGAGAGATAGAAACCCGTAGAGCCTGATTCGGACCTCACTTCAGGGATGAGCTGGATAAAAGCTGTTAGGATCCTTTAATTGTAATTCCGCGAGTAAGTTAAGTGGGGATTTGGTAAGCTAATGAACTATTGCTGTCTATGAAGACATTAATTTCTGGTGTTTATTATCATTCTTTCTTAAGGAAGACTTTACGAGAACTCGCAGTGCAGGAAAACTCACTGGAGGTTTGAACTTTCTTAAAAGTTGTCTCCATTTACTTTTCATCCACAGAAATAAACAGGTGAAAAGTGATAGATCTGGTTTGCCTGTTCAGTTTAAGGCTTGGAATAATTGAGACTCCACACCTGGGTAACTACCCTGAATTTCCTGGAGGTTATTTCATAGATGGCAGACCTCATTGTGTACACAGTCCTGTCTCCTGTAGAAGTAGCAACATCTCTGTGCAGCCATTGCACATAGTAGCCCATGATATATTGAACTTTGTTCTACTTGCAGCCATTATGCTTTGATCTATGCTAACTATATAAGTCATATCACAAGGTGGGAGAACCCAGCTTAAGCTACTTCATGGAGCAAACATAGATGACAGTTGCAACTTAATGCTGGAGAGGTTGGGAACTCTTCATCCTTGGCAAATTTGAAAATGTGGCTTGGTAAGACCTTGAGTAGCTTGACCTTTGTTTTGCGTGAGACATTGGACCAGATTATCTCTAGAGGTCCCCTCGAAAACAAATTTTTCTATTATATTGTTTTAAATAAAAAATTATTTGCTGAATTGTGACAGTGCCTTCCATATCTGTTTCTGATTTTGAACATTCATGGAAATAACTAGAACTTTTAAATAAAATAGATTTAATGGTATTTAGTCTAAATTCCTTGGGATAAAAATATGATGGGTTTTGGTTTGGGGTTTTTTTGTTTGGTTGGTTTTGTTTGTATTTTTTTTGTTTTGTTTTGTTTTGTTGGTTTTTTTTTTAAGAAGCATCTGTGATAAAAAAAAGCAAAGTGAAAAAATGAATTAACATTTTTAGTTTAATTTAAACCAAAATGCTTTGATTTAAAATTAAATGTATTTTTTCTTACTTTCTTTTGAAGGAAATCTGAATAAATATTGCAGAATTTTAATTTCTTTTGAAAAATTATTCTCAATTTAAAAAAAAGTCTGCTTGTTTTTTTGAGCACCAGTCTTGGAGAATATTTCCTGTAAAAGCCTTTCTTAGAGATCAGATTTCATGAACATTTCCCATTCCCAAAACCAGAAACCTGATGTGGCCTCTGAATAAGACTACAGATTGTTAAACATCGAGGCTTGTCCCAACAAGGTTTTGAACCTCTCTGATACCAGAAAGAAACAAGTAATTTTTTTTCTTGAGAAATAACTCAGTGGAGTTCTGTGTATTGTAGTAGATCGTGTGGTAAATTTTTTGTTGGTTGCATCATCTGTTTGAAAAGAGAGGACCCTCAAGACCCTTCCCTGTGAGACTGCATGCACAGTCCTAATGCAACACATTTTAGCAGCAGTTGGCAAAGCGTCCTTACTGCACCATATTGGATCCTACACTGTGCAATTTGGTAGTTGTTATATGGCCACAGGTCCTGTCCCAAGAAGCTCAACACTGGTGTGGTTCTGTTTGCCTTCTTCATGAGCTCAACACTTTGTTCAGGTGGGAACTCCCAGTGTTCAAGACTGATTATTTTGATGCGGTCCCCTTTATATGCTTGCTGCCAACACTGCAGCCAGCAGTCACTAGATGTCTTTCCATGAGTCAGCATCTCTTAGGGTTATTTTTCCATTCATTCTGTGCCATAGGAACTGCTGAGGTAGTCTTATTTGTGGAAACATCAGATTATACCTTTTATTTTTTGGCCTTCAAATACTAATTACAGATGTTTTAAAGTATAAAAATATTGAATTAGTTCATGAGTCAATAGGGACTCTGGCCAGGAATGTAGACAACATTTCTTAACACTTTGCAGATATAGTATTTCTCATAGTTGAGTCATGAGGAAGAAACTTTTGTCAGGTATCTAAAACAGGCCTTTAATCAACAGAGAGACATCTTTTGTTATTAACAGTTGATATTACCAGTCACTAAAATAGCTGCAGCATCTTAGTTATTGCCATAGAAATGGATCGCCAAAGCAATTACAAATTTCAAGTTTTGTGTTGAGTCATTTATATCTAATGGTACAAACCTGTCAAACCTATTTTCCTGTCAGCATTCATGAGTGAAGACATGTGACTGTTGCTGGGTTCACATTTGACTGCTCAGCACTGACTGACTCTGACCTACATAAGTCAATCAAATAATCAAACAGATAGGCTTACCACACAACATGGTTAACACCAAGTGGAGTATTGTATGCTCACTATCGGGTATGTCCTCTCTCTTGACTGGGGGTTGCTGAGCTTATGTCTGTTAAACCAGTGTGAACCAAAAGCACCCAATAATTGGTACTCTCCTTTCTAAACTGCTCCTTTTTCAGGTCTGTTTGCTGTCACGTTATGTCCCTTTTGAAAAGACAAAGCAGTTACACCAAACTGGAAGAAATCAGCCCTAGTGATTTTTGACAGTCTGTGACACGGACTCCTCTGCAGCTTTCTGCCTCAGGAAGGCACTTTGAGCTGATTTGTTCTCCAAGGACAGATGCAGTGTAACCGGGATCCCATTACACTGTCTGTATAACACCAAACAAATTGTTAATAATTGCTTTTTTCCTTTCCCTATAAATAAGAATGTATGAACAAAACAATAAAAATGATAATTTGGAGAAGCTTGGGACGGTGAGATCAGACAGTTATTGCTTTGAAGTACATCTATATGAATTATGACCTAGCCTAGATAAGTTTTATAGCAGAAAGGTGATTATCAAGTTTATTATCTATAACTTTTCCAGCTGCATATGTGAAGCTACCAAGAAATATGTACCAAAGGTTTTGAAAAGGTGTTCATTGTTTTTCTCCTATTGATATAATTTTCTCATCTTCTCATGGAATATTAGGCAGTCTTCTCTCTTTTGAAGGAAAAGGGCACTGGTGGAGATGCTAAGCTAGCTTACACTAGAGATTCCAGTTGGAAATCACAGAGTTTATGTATGATACCTTAATAACTAGCCCCAGTTTATTTTGTCAACACTAAGGCTTACTCCAGCTTACTCCAGCTGCCTGAAGTAGAAAATTCTCAAGAATGCTGCCATGTGCATCAACACCTTCAAGTCACCTGGGCTGAGAATATGATGAGGGACTCCTAAATCATATTTGCTCAACTTCTCAATAAGTATCTTTAAAAATTTGTCCACATCAATAGCTTCCCTCTATTAATGCATGGTGATGCTGTTGCATCCTTCAGGATGGACAGGAATTAAAGGTTTCTCTCTCCACATTCTCCATGTCCCATATTCTTTGGTTCTCTTCCTTCATTGTTTTGGGCCAACTGTAGACTTGGGGGAGCTATGAGAAGGGCAGATGTGAGCCTTGTGTAGGAACACCTGGATTTTGAAATCTGCTCCCTTAAAGAAAGGCACTCTCTGGCCATTGCCTTCTTAGGGACTGATGGTTCATACCAAATGCTAGCCCATTAAATTGGATGGTGATTCAATGGCAGAAGATGTTAGTCTTAAAAGCTAACGTCTGATAGAAGTAGAACTTAATGTGTTTCAGGTAACTTCCCCCAAAGTCAAGGTACATGCGATCAGCACACTGAGACTGGCTGATGGTGGTTGTGTATTTTTCATTTCCTTCATTCTTTCAAAGTTGTAACAAATGAATGTGAAATGCTACCGAGTCAGGTGGTGTCTTTCACTCACTTTGTGCTGATGCAAATGACTTCTTGAGGTATATGGAAATGAGTTCTCATTCCTCCAAAAGAAGGCTTTAATTTTTTGATGGTCTGCTGCTGAAAAGGAGCATACTGACAGTCTGGGAAATTGTAATCTCTTAATTCATGAAATAAGATCAAGAAAAACAATGGATGTCCAGCTTGTCTTCCCCATCCTACAGTGCTGCACAGGACAGTGGCTACCCACGAGGGATCTCACAGGACGTGTTTGCTCAGGAATGGGCTCCTGGTTCTTTTTGTTTCTTGCTGCTTTTTAGCTACAAGACTGATTGGTTTTGTGGACCTGACCACCGAGAGGGATGATTTATTTCACATGAATCATTGAACTCTGTTCATTTGCAAACAACTTTGGATTGCTGCTGACCTCAAGCTGAGTCAGTAACTGAGAACAAAATGTTCTGGTTCCCCTTCTCACCCTAGGACCCTTCACATTCCTCTCTCCTTTGTGTAATGTGAAGCTAGGCATAGCAGTAAGTACTTTTACAAATAATAATATTTGCACATCAAGCAGAGAAAACAGGCCTATATATTCCTGTACATAGTTGGGCTTGAAGGGAAAATGTTTAGTACACTGTGGCCTTAAGGCCACTGCATGTTAAAAATATAAATATTTAATATTTAATA
>VZRW01012678.1:218773-235047 GCA_013398125.1 Aegotheles bennettii | reverse complement strand
TTTAATATTAAGTATTTAATATATGAAGCATATTTTATAATATATAATTTAAAAGTTATATAAGTATTTTTTCAATATGAGACCTCAAGGGATTGTAAATGGTTCCTTTCACAGAAGCTTCTCATACACTCTGTCATCTATCCAGAAAAGTTTGTCTTTGGGGGTATTAAAGTATTTATTATTTGATAAAATACTGGCACAGCTTCCCCAGAGTTGTGGCTGCCCCCTCCCTGGCAGTGTTCAAGGCCAGGTTGGATGGGGCTTTGAGCAACCTGATCTAGTGGGAGGTGTCCCTGCCCATGGAAGGAGGGTTGGAACTAGATGATCTTTAAGGTCCCTTCTGACCCAAACCATTCCATGATTCTGTGATTGTATGATTTAAGAGAGACTCATCTGGTCTTAAAAATATGCCTTGTTTCTATATTAGTATGACAGCATTATCCAGTGGAAAATTAACCAGAATTTTTGAGTCTACTAGACTGTGATCTATCCATATAGAGGAACACTTTTTGGTAATTTGAGACCTGAAATCTGATACAGTACATGGTGCAGGAACATACAGAGAATGACAGAAAAATTCTGGTTACACAGAGTAGAAACCAGCATGAGAAATGGGAGAATTCTGTGTTTGAAGATCTCTGACATTTTTTGCTTCTGTCCATTAGCTCATCTCCATTCTAGAGTACTGGCATTAAAAACTATTTTATTCTTGAAAGGAAAACAAAGGAAATGATCTACAGGAGAAGCACAAACCTTTTTCCCTCCTGGTGTGCCATGCCTCCTCTCTCTGCAGGGCATCCACTCTTGACCTGAGGAGAGATCTTGAGCAGCCACCTATAAATCATTCACTTCTGCTGGCTACTCAGCATCTGGCAACTGCGAAGGGTAGCTGGAAACCTTTTGTTAATATCTCTTCCACATATTTCCCGAGTATTTTTCCAAAGCAGCTTAGTTGTATGCAATGACCTGTTATTTCCTAATGCCAGTGACTGAAAGTGTATGCCAGGGGATAGCTATGAAGCCATGTTACTTTGTCCAGTCACATCAATTGTGCCCACCCCCTGTAATTCCTTGAGAATGACTGATGCAAAATGATGACACAAGAGCATTGCATGACAAATAAAACACGGTGGGGGGAAACAGGCTACCTTTCTCTTTAAACAACCTTTTGCTTTTAGATAATGAGTTTGCACAAGTCTATGGTCGGACAAGGTATTTTTACAAAGCTGAATAAAACTCGTTGAAACATGGCTAGGTGAACCCCTCTCATCTTCAATTCAGCAACTGTGGATAATGTTGAAAATTACTGGATGGATAAAAAATGATGTGATCTTTTGGATCTGAACTCTGATCTTGTCTCTGAAGTCCCTGCTGTCCTGTTTTGATAGCTACTGTTCCCTGTGAAAGAGGTTAAAGCTGGCGTGAGTATGTCTACCTGTACTCCTAACACACCTTGATTTACTTTGCAGGCGTCATTTTCACTCTGTTTCAAGCATTGAGAGACAGGTCAGTGATATGCCCTCTGGGTCTACAAAGCACCTGCTTTGGAGAAGAGCTTGTGGGCAGAAATGTAACAACATTATTCTGGCTAGAGCTGAGACACAAACAGCCAAGTCACATCCATGTAGCCACTTCGGAGTGTGAAATGTAATTACTTCTGCCCTTTTAAAATTAAGACCTTTTGCCTTCTGACTTCCCTTGAACTATCTTTGTTCGAAGCCTGCAAAAATAAAGGCTTAACACAAGACCTTTAGGAGAGGAGAAAGGATAAAAAATGATCCAACAAATATGCAGTCTTTTCTCAGAGATGTCCTGCAATATTGCTGCTGGGAGGGCTCCTTTTTGTGGACCACAGTACTGGCTGCATATGAAGAATGAAGAGAGAAGCAGACAAGGGGTCACTGCTGCACCTGGTCTTTCTTTTAGCTTTTCTCTTGCTCTACCACATGTCAAATCTTTGTGTTTGTATATGGATCTTGTCCATCCTGGTGAGAGAGTAAGAGACAGTTGAAGTGAAATTTATCACCCTTTTTAAATACTACATTTCCTAATAATGGAGGCTGGGGCAAACACCAAATGGAGCAAAGACGTTTTCCTGCATGATTAAGCCACCATGACAGATTTCTTCCACAAGCCTGAAATATAAATGTTAAAACTGGGTTTGATTCTCAGTCAAAACTTCACAAAATCTGAGGTGAAGGAAGAGGTTTGGCAGAAGAAACTGAGGAGTGGGTGAGGTATTCATGACTCACATCAGTAACTTCTGTTTTGTACAGATAAATCAGTATCAGACACTGATAAGCTGATAATTGACCTAATAGTTTTACAAGATCTGCAGTATATCTTTTGTAATTCTCTCCCCACGTTTTTGTGGGTTTTTTTGAAGTTAAAATTTGTCAAATACTCCCTACTCCTTCACTGAATGGATTCACTCCCACTTGATGGACTTAAGTGCTGAAGAACTTGCTTTGTTGAACATATTCTGTGCACAAGGAAGAAAGTAACTTCACCAAGTCTGTAAGCTGAATACTGGGCAAGAAATGGATTAGTTGCTGACTGTGTGAACCTTGCTTACTATGGAAGAACCTTCTCCTCAGTGCTTTCTCCTAAATTCTATTAGACATTGTCTCAACTTCAAAACTGGGTTTTAGATTTCTTTCAGTGCAAAAAAGGCTTTCTTCTGCTGCCTATGAAATGTCTTCTGAGATATACATGCCATTCTTCACCTCAGATTCACAATTTACGGACCTTAAAGGTTTTGGGTTTGGATTTTTTTAATCCCGCTGCTTGCATTAAAACACTTTGTTCAGCCTTGACTATTGTGGCTGTCCCTCTTGACCTTTTCACAGTTCCACCCAGAAAACCTTACTACATTTGTTGGCACCAGTTCCAAGTGACCACAGTTGGGATCTGCTGAAGCTGAGCTCTTTGTGCTACGACTAATAAAAGTCAAACTTTTGAAGTGTATCTTTTTAATTTTCTTGTGGTTTCAATACAGTCAAAAGACCTGAGTATTAAGAGTGCAAATGACCTGTTTGGGGAAGTAGGTTTGTAAGCAAGTGCTTGGAGGTGCCTGGTTGCAAGGAGAGGGTGTCTCTGCCCTTTAGAGGGGCAAGAGGAAAAAGGGAGGCCTTTAGCCTCCCTTCCTGCTGTCTTTTGTAGTTCTGTGTGGGTCAGCATATTGTAACTCCAAGGAACTGTGTATGATATATTCTGAACTAGGAAATTAGAATTTCATGCAGTCTTTGATGTTCTTTTGTAACAGTGGTAAGACTTTGGTAAGACTATGTCAGCGACAGCAGGACCCTTGTTTAAGACAGTACTACTTTCCATGTTCTCAGTAGAGCTATATAGCTTGCTAACTCTGTGAAATAATAGGGTACCTGATAGTCAGAAAGAAGAAGACTTCATGACCGAAAGATGAAGTTAAAACAAAGAAGGGGTTTATATGTGCATATATATATAAACCCTAAAATATAAAATTACATAATAATAAAAAAAAGAGCAAGTTATTAAACAGCAAAAAATTATTAAAGAAACAACAGACAAAAGAAAAATCTAGATCCAGGAAAGGCACATTAGCTGGAGA
Source organism: Aegotheles bennettii (assembly GCA_013398125.1). Taxonomy (NCBI): domain Eukaryota; kingdom Metazoa; phylum Chordata; class Aves; order Caprimulgiformes; family Aegothelidae; genus Aegotheles; species Aegotheles bennettii. Next base: position 231,458 of record VZRW01012678.1, on the reverse strand, counting down.
TTTGGATGAGGGAAAAAAAGCCCATTAAATATAACTCTGTGTGCCTGCAAAGAAGTAGAAGAATTCATCTGCATCCTATGGAGAATCTTAGTGTCTGAGAAGCATGGCAAATATCTATTGCAAATCTTTTAAAACCAGTAGACATTGTTAACTTGTACTAATCTAGCGCAGGGAAGTTGGCTGAAGAGATAACTGGTGTATTTGAACCAAACACCAGTGTGATCAGTGACTGTTAGAGATATTTTTTCAGGACTGAAGTGTTCTGATTTATCTATTAGTGCTGTTTTGTATCAAAGCAATGTTATGGGTCAAAACTAAGGTAAACGAAAACTCCTACAAGTGATTGCAAATGAGGAACCCAAACAGATTTTTTTATCTCTAAGCGAGACATTGTCAAGACAGTCACAAGACTGAAACTAGTGTTTATTTTTAGCAACAGTCTAAATTCATTACTGAGAGAATGTGGAGATAATATAGTGATCAGCAGACCCATACATTGAGAGAATGAGGCAGCTGATGAAGTGATCATGATCATGTGATAAGCAAGACCACTCACACGTTTGCAAATGAAAGCTTATAATCCTGGAACAAAGAAAGCTGGACACAGCTGCAGAACATGGGCTTTGATCTGGAGAGGTGCCTGTGCAGACATTTGAGCAGCAACCCTTCTCAGAGTGCAGCAGCTAAGGCAGTGCTGGGCTGTGCAAAACAGCAGGACCAGAAAGACAGCTTCTCCCTTTGTGACAGTGCTGCCGGGCTGTGCTATTCAAATGTAGAGACTGTTTTGCTAAAAGAAGAATGAAAAGCTGGAGACACTACCAAAGAGAAGTATTAAAATTATTTGAAGGCAGAAGAATATGTTCTGCAAGTGAAAATAGGAGAGTGTCTGGAAGATGATTTGATTACAGTGTGTCTTCATGGGAAGCACATGTCAATTATAAAAAGTCACAGACAAAGAAGACAGCATAGTGGAGGCTTAGCAGCTGATCCTCTACAAATTGAAGGAGAAGCAACTCATTAATGAAGTACATAAACCTTCAGGACAAACTAGAGAGTGGATTTGCTGCTGTTTAAATTCTTCAGATAAAAATCGAATGACTTTCTGTTGACAGATTCATGAGTTTAGTAGAGGGGCAATAGGATGAAACTTAATCACATGATGTACTAGAGGGAACATCAAATAACCTAGCAGTCCCTTTAGGCCTTAAGCTCCTCAAATAGAGTATGTGGATTTTTCTCACTAGCTGGCAGCAGTGGAAGAGGAATGATCAGATCTAATAATGTACTTTTAGAAGTCTTAACTTATTATTTCATACCACCTGAGATACTAATTTGGCCAGTTACAGAAAAGAGAGTCTTGGGGACCTTTGCTGCTTCTGGTTTCAAGTGTGATTTTTCACCATCTTATTTTCCATTGTTTACACTAATGGACTGGTACAGCTAACTCTTCTGCCACATATTTTTGAAAGATTTCACAATTCATGAGAATTTTTTTTATTTTAGAAAGTTGCTGTTGCTTATTCTGTATGCTTGTATTCATTAGAGTATAAAAATACTTTGCAAACCAGAAACCAGCCAGTACTATAATTTGTGGCCTCATGTAGGTAAGCAACCAGCAGGAACAATCCTAAAGCAGATTAGGTCAACTGTGACAGAAAAGTATTATTAGAGATGACTATTTGGTGAGTTACTTCTTATGAGTATAGTGAACACTGCAATGATTGTTGGAATTGGTTGTAATTAATAATCTCATTGCTGGAATTGATGGTAATCAATCTTACTGACAATGTAAGAAGACAGGAAAGAAACTGATGAGAAATTGCGCTTCTGCAGATAGCCACACCAAGGGGAGACTGAGGTCTATCAGGCAGTGTGTCCTCTGAAACACAGCAGTCCTGGGACTTGGCTCTGGGGTTGTTGTATGGTAAATGTACCCTGCTGTCTCATGATTGTTTGGAAAAATGCAGCAATGATTACAACACTGATTGCAAACACTTTAGGAGTGTTTCTTGGTGCATATACTTATAAGGACAGCTGAAGAAACAGATTAATAATCTTGAAAATGGATGTGAGCCTGAAAATTTCTGCATCTGCTTCCATTTAAGCAGGTTACCATAAAATTTAACCTATGCAAGACTTGCATGACTTGTTCTTATATGTATCTGTATATATAGTACACACACACCCTTCTGCAAATAGATGTGCATGCTCCAGTCAAAGAGGAAAATGTAATAAAGATGAAGTACCTGTCAAACTGTACAAAATAAAATTAATTTTCAGAATAGCACTGGGTTTATGTAGATCATTTCTTGTACATGGAATTTACCTGTAGTGCTGTTATGAGTGTACATAAGACCTATATATAAACAGGAAGGTGGGGTTTCCCTGCATTGTTTGGGGGAGTGTCTGTGTGGACAGATATGAAATGATAATCTGAAAGTTTGACAGTAGGAGTATAAAAACATGTTTTTAAAAAATGTTAGGAATGTGTCTTGATCTGATATTCTGGTATGTTCAATGCTACTGCTTCAAAGAAATACAAGCAAACAAGCACCGCCATCATGCGATTACATACCTAGGCAAAGTTATATGATTTCTAAGTTACTTATTTGCTAAGACAGTGGAATTTGCAAGAAGCTTTTTGAAGATAAATGTCAAAACATTAAATGTACATATACATATACATGTTGTTATATCTTATAAATTGTGGTTCTAGATATTATAAGTGTGCATTTCACTATGATATCATATGACAGAACTATGGTTTCTCTATGAACTTTTTTTCATTTAGTTTTCTATACTAGGAATGTCAAGTCCCAGTTTACCTTTATTGGCTTTGGCGGCTTTTTCAGAAAATCTTCCAGATAACATAATTGGTATTGAAAACTTGTGATGCACTCTTCTTATCCTCCTCAAGAACAGACAAAAAGAGATGAAGAGTTGGGCTCCCACTCAGTGAAGACATGTGTTTTGCATGCACATGAAGTATATCTAAGTGAGGGGCTTAGGTGGGGTAGGGATGCAAGGTAAGTTTGCAAGCACTCTACAGCACTTCAAACAGACATACAGACACCTTTCATCTTGGGAATTTAGTTATTAACACCACTGTGACCATGCCAGCATATGGTGCATGTTTCTACTGTGGACTATGCAGGGTCTGATGTCGTAACTGTGTCAGTGGAATCCAAGTCTGTGATTTTCATGGGTTTCATAATTTTTGGTGTTTGCAGCAGTATCAGTTTGAGGCTGTGAAAGATTCACCCCCAAGATGTTTACAAATGTGTATGTTTTTTTTAGCAAGTAAGAGGAAAGCAGGATTCCTATCTATGTCTCAGATGGTTTACAACTGAGCATCCTACAGTCTTTCTATTGGGTGTTACCTACAGCACTGTGTAGGTGGAGTGCTGATATCTGGAGACTAAAGATCTCCAAAGTTATTAAACACCTAACATACACTGTCTTCTGGTAGCTTGAGGCATTTAAGTATGTTAAAGGGCATGGTCCAGAGACAAAAGGCCATGATTTGTAAAGATACTCAGGTACTTGTCTCCTCAGTGTTGCAATGATTCATTGACTAATTCCTCAATTTCATTTAAAAAATTACTTGCAATTCTATGGCTGAGACTCCAAAGGAATGGGAGTGTTTAAATCAGTGGGTGGTCCAGTCTCTGCTTGTTTATCCAGTAACTTTCTAATGAAAAATGCAAAAAAACCTCTCATAGGTGCAAGGACCGAAGCCTAAATTTCCTTCTTCCCAGATGAGTCTGGAAGAATACCAATTCCAGTTTCTTCCTTTGTGATTTCTGTCTCAATGAATCTAGATTTTTTCTTTTTTGTCTCATTGTTGCAGAGCTTCTGTAGAGAGTTGGAAAATCTTTCCTCTCGGTACCAGGAGGTGTGGGTTTACATTCTTTCATGCACAAAAAAGGAACAAACCCTTCGAAATTAAATGAAATAATGCAGGATTGAGCAGGCTCATATCTCTAGAGACAACTCTAGATAGTTAGAAATAGCTAACTCCATCTCTAAAAGCTCCAGGCTTCCTTATTTTACCCTGCATAAATTTACTCGATAAGTGGATAAAATGGTACCCAGTAGCAGAATAATGAATTCACCACAGATCTCCAAAGTTTCAAGTGAGTGCTGTGAAAACTAGACCATTTTCTCTCAATTTGAGACACGTTTTTAATGTGCTTGAAGTAGTGAAAAGTATTCATGGGCCCAAATAAAGCTCCTCGGTATCTAAAACTTCATTAGTGTTTGAAATAATAACCTTGAGCTCTTATCTTTTTATATAATTTCCGAAGATTAATTGAGTAGTGTTGCAAGCTGAAAAATCTACTTGTGCATTTCTGAATACACTAGCTGTGTAATTAGGTAATTGAAATTTTGTAGCATATAACTTTTAATGTAATTCCTGCATCTCATAAGATTATATATCAAGGTCTCTCTGAGGGAAACAATTATTAAAACAATCTCTCTTTCAGATCACCTGAAAAGATGTTGAGAAAACATTGTGATGTTTTGGTTTTTTTTATCATGTGGCAAGCTTCTCAATTCTACTTCTCTACCCCAAGAGCTTTTAAATTTTAATTATTTCTGACAATATACTTCCAGGATAATAAAACTCCTGAAACTGTAGAATGTATTAACTCTGTGAGAGAACTGAGAGAGTAATTTTAAGGCAACTAACCACGGGTTAAATCACTGGTTAGCATCTTTGTTGTTCTCAAATCAAAACTTCTTCAAACATATTTAATTAATATTTTACAGTGATGCAGACAATATGCAGAGAAGCTTAGGACATTTTTCAGTTGGCTGGGATCCATACATGAAATATAGTGCAGATTTGGCTCCAAGGAGCTTTCAGCACCAATCAACAAGACAGATGAAGAAGAAGAGGAAGAGAGGGGCAGTGTTAGTTGCCCAAATATGAAGGCAACACATCGGTGACAGATAAAGGAAAAAAATCTTTTTAATTTCTTTGTCTCAGATTTGTATGGTGATGAAGATGCTATATTTAAAATCAAACTGGATTGTTTTGTTATGATCAAGTCAGTAACAGAGGTATGATGCTGAGTATTATGAACTTCACATAACAGCCACCTCTCATCACACTTTTAAAACAGGAACCAATTTGTCTCCAGCACACCCCTGGGTGTATAACTTCATTGTTATGTAAGAGGTGGTAAACCTGAAATTAAGTAAAGGTAAGAAAATAAATAAATGTCCAAGTTGCATAGAAACAGTTTTCCTGCCTCCTGTTCTATTGTTGTTGACACTGCCTGCAGCCTACCATGAAATAATGTAAGAATACCCTCATTCTTTTATTAATTTTTAAGAAGATGAAAATGCCCATAGGCAAGCCAGTTTCATAGATGAAGACTAGACTGAATAAAATCACATGAAGCATTATACCATTTAGGTTTTATACTGTTCAGCAAGTTATACAAGTTATATCTTTCTTCCTCTTTGAAACAGATTTATTTGGAAAGAGCTATTTTATATTCCAAAATCTATGCCTTGCCTTTACTCTGGCTTTTATAGCCTGTCCTTTCATGTGCATGTGCATGTGTGTGTGAGATTAATTTATTAATTGCAAAGAAAACATCTTTTAGGGATTAGACTAAACCGGTTTTTTATTGCAACCAGTGAGAGAAGGCATTTCAGATGACATTCAGTGACATTCATAATATAGCTTTTGCTGGTCTAAGTTCTCATCTACTCTGCTCCCAAGGAAGAATAATAATCTCACAAAAGTAGACCCCACTTGTGTCACTGGACAGGTGATGGAATAAAAGGACTATCTGGCTAAGCTCTGAAACTGTGTGGAGTGTGGATGGCTTTGGGGGAATAAGCTTTGTATAAGTGTGTATAAGCTTTGGGGGAAAAAATCTGTTGCTGGTACATGCCTCATTTCTGCTAAGAGTTTGCCAAGATAGTTTGACTGGTAAATCTTCTCTAGGTTAGTCAAGGCCAATAGGTTGGGCTCTGTACTCGTCTTGGCTTAAAGCATATAGAGAGTAATTAGAGTCTGTATTTAAAAATCAGTGTGTACTGAAGGAGTGAAAAAAAAATGACGGGGAAATAGGGAGAGAACTCTTGCATGAAGATTCAAGACTATTGTGCAGTTGACTTCAACGGGGTTAGCTTTTTACCCTTTGCATATGGGTTACAATAAGCCCCACTGCGAAGATGTGGGCTCAGCTTTAAGGACCTAAGTTTTCCTACTTGTGGGCGTAGGTCGATGGCATATGGTGAACCAGCTACTTGATAGCTTTGTGATTAACCACACAGCCATATGTATTGGGAGTCATCTCGAGGGACAGGAACAAGGAAACAGCATCGTGTGCTTCCAGCCGGACACCGGAAGTGCTATGGAGCAATGCCGGATGTCACCTGGGTATGCTTCCAGTCACGAGACCCGTGCCTTACTGGAAGGGGCACGGACCAATGAGAAGTGATGGGACATGGGCCAATAGCAATGTGTATAACACTGTGCCCGCCCTCACGTATGGGGGATGCGACCAATCACTGTGTACGCTCTCGGCGGCCGATACGAATGTATAAAAGGAGAGTTACAGTAAATAAAGAGGTTCTTTCGCTGACTTCATATTGGAGTAGTGAAGTTCCTAAACCCCCGCACCTACTGACATGGAATATTTGTGCAGCTGAAGCTGAGCATATTCTTAAAGTTTAGAGAACATGACTTTACTAGGTGATCTGTCCACAGGGGAATAACATGGTTTTCCAGCTTAGGAATTAGACTCTTATCAAGAAGGTGGCTATCAGGAGTCCAGGTTCTGCCTAATGTTATATGCAATGGCGTTGTGCTAGCTTAGGGAGCTTTTGTACCTTTCCAGTACAGCTGGCTGCTCCTTTATTTGGGCAACTACAACTTTTGTAAACCTGCATGGGAAACTGGATCACTGAAATGACCCAGGAAAAATAACACTCCAGAATGAGGCTTCTTTCTATCCCTGTTTGGCATTTTGCCCTGTGAATTTAGCACATTAATGTGCACATAGCTCCTTAAAAGCCATAGAGGAAAATACAAAAAATATTTTAAAAATTTGTTTTAAAGAATAATTGCTGATAGAACTCTTGCTAAGGCTCCTCAGAGAGACTACACCTAGACTGGAACAAGGAGTATTCGTAATTGTGATCCAAAGATGACAGCTAAATCCTTGATACCTTGAGGATGAGTTTGAGCCATATTTTTTTCAACATAGAGAAAGACCTTGTGCCCTTCATTCTACTGATTTAAAAGTAACTCAACTTGTACACAAGAGAGATGGACTTTAATTCTGGGCACTCCAGTCTTCAATGGCTTTTCTGCTCTGCATTTCTTCTGTCTAAGCATAGAAGGCGCTCTTACGCTGCTGTCTGCAGCTGGGAAATCTATTCCTAGACCTAAACGTTGTTTGAACTGTTCGGTTTGACCGAATAAAGCAGTAACTGGTCCTTCCCTAGGACATAAAGCAAAGCTGGTAAGAAATAAGCAAACACATTAATCTGTATTTCTGCAAAGGTAAATACCTTTCTGCAAAGGTAAATAAAGTTATTTGCATTTAGGGAAAGAAAAAGTCCATTGAGACATTCCACGGTAAAAAGCTGTGAAGTTATAAACTATGATGTTTTATCCACACAAGATCTCTTCCATGGATTGATCTGATACTTAGAGCTTTACTCAAGTCTTTCGCAAAGGCAGATCCACCTTTGCTAAACAGACCTCATAGCTACAGGTGTTTCAGAATAGATTTTTTGTAACATAAAATCCTGCCAATCAATCCAAATACGCGATGTTTTGAACTGTCCAAATTGATTACTTACATTGGTCTGAATTGTCTGAAATTGTTTGGATAAGCAAATTAGAATGCAATGCAATATGTACAAATACATGTACATGTTGACACACACGCATACATATACATATACATGTACATATGGATACATATGTATATGTATATGTATATGTATAAAGTATACATGGCAATGTAACCCTTACACTCATCATAAGAACAGTAAAAAATAAAAGTGGGTTAGGGCTAGTTTTGACTTGTGACAAATCTTGAGTTGCTCTTAACTTACGCAGTTTGGAAAAGCAGGTAATAAGGCACCTCCTGCTCTGCTTCCTGCTCTCCTGGGACACACTCTGAGTATCTCCAGAGATCAGTACAGATCCATCAGCAAGATCACACCACTGGAAGATGCAGCTCCTCTCCTCTCCTCTCCTCTCCTCTCCTCTCCTCCCTTGTGACTCCCTTCATCCCCACAGTATACTTCTTGAATGCAGGTCTAACTAATTTTCTTTCACTATTCTTATTTCAATACTTTTCAACTTTTGGGTATGTAGCACTTGCTGATTTGAGCTCCAGTTTTCTCCTCTGTCACTGGGATGCTCCTTTTCCTTGCATGCCCTGACCTAACTACTTATATATTTTGAACTTGATTTGGTTTCCTAGATCTTTTGCACTTAAGTCACCCAGAGTCTCCACAGTAGAAAGGCAGGCAATGTTATAGGCACAGAAATTACTCTAAAAGGTCAGTGAAAAATCATTTTGCTCCCAGGTCATCGTTTCTGAGTGGGACCTCTAGGCCCGAGTCTGACTCTCTCCCTAGTTCTTCCCCTTGTTGGTCCCATATTCCCAACTCTCCAAAAAGGGGGTAACCATTTTGCTTTGTAGGCTTCACCTATGGTTTCTCTTAGAACTAGATGTGAAGGTAAGATTTTACCTAGTATCCCATCCAAGTGGGGAAAGTTCTGAACATCTGTGGGGCTTGGCACAGAGAACTGCTACAAACAGAAGAGTGGCCTGTATCATTGAACACACTAGTAGCCTGTATCATTGAACACCATCAAAAGCTGGAAGAGAATTAATGGGAAATTAGTTAAATGCCATTCTGCCTTTCCATAGCTTGTCATTATGTTTTTTCATCAGAGACATTAGACAAGTCTAGCATATTTTGACATTACTTAACAGTTGCTTAATAATTATAGGGGCAAGCTCATGTGTACTGATCTTTTCTTTTTATGTACTTTCCTAATCTTTTATGAAAATAAGAATCTAATGTACAGATGAGAATCTTGGAACGTATCAAGTATATACATCTCTTTGGATCATCAAATCTTTTTACATGTATTGGGAGCCTTTGAAAAGAAAGTAGCACATAAGGTAGTTAACAGTTGAACAAAAGAATCAGAGGGAAGCTGCTTGTGAAATGAATGCAGATCTATCTAAATGAGGAGGGAAACAATATGAGAGAACAAAATGAATGAGACTACCACAGAAACCCAGTGCCATGATTACACCAATGAGAAGCACTACAAAGGAGCTCTTGTACTACTCTTCTGATAAAATATTGAACTAAATCAAAATGGACCTCACTCTTTCAACACTACTGAAGTGAAGTACAATATAATTTTTTCAGTGTTGTAAAGTAGGGAAACAATAAACATAAGTGTAATCCTTGCACTGTTACAAAGCCATGGAGTACAACAAGAAATGAAACCTAAGCATACCTGGGGAAAAAAAAAGGTTTTAAATATTAGGATCTTGTTGTGTGTTTCAACTTCCTCTTCATCTTCCCAAATTGTGGGATGAAAACACACTTCTTTATAAAGTAAGAAACCCAAACACTTTCCTACTTCATATGACTCCTTGAGCTGTTATAATAGAAAAAGCACAACATCATGAGATTCTTAACAACATTTGCAAAGCCTGATCACACGGGGTTATGTGAAGTTGTGATCTCGTCACATAGAGCAGTGGCTGTCAACTGTAGAAGCATCTGCCTGTATATCAGAATCACCAACTTTTTATTGCAATAAAAGGTTTTTAAAAGTTTATAGTGGAATCTAAAGAAACATACAGACTACATCTGCCTTTTTTTTAAGAATATGAATTTGTGCCATTTGCTTAACTTCAATCAACATGCCAGCAGTGCTTTGATGAGATATTCGTTTTGCTCAATTGTCCATAACAAATACATTTAACTTCAGGTGTTGATTTTCCCCATACATCACATTTTTTGACATTATTCTAAAGATCAGGAAATAATTTTTCAAAGGCACAAGTTGTAGTTAAGGACCTCACTACTAATGCAAAACTTGTGAAAATTAGGTGTGTAAGTGCCATTTAGGCTTTTGGAAACCTCCATAGAAGGTTGTAAACCATGCAGTAGTTTCTGGCAGATGTCAGGTCAACCTCATTAATTGTTATTTTTATTTGCTGCACCTTATCTGCCAGTCTAAAGAGGATGTTAAATACAGTGTATGTTCTTTGGGTATCTTTATAAATAGTAAAATGCAGCAAGGTAGCACAGGAGCAATTGTAAACACTCTTACCAGTGTGTGTTGTAAAACAGATTGGGTGAACTTGTTAAAGGAGATACTTACATATTCTTGCTGGACATATGCTGACCTAGCCTGAGTTATAACCCAGTAACATGGAGGAGGCTGTGGGCCATGGAGACAGACACTAATGTCTTTCAACAACCTCTGGCCAATATCTTCTGAGTTTACTAATAATTCTATGTGTTTATAACTGTAAAAGGTGATCTGTACAAGTGCTGCACTTCTATTCCTATGGATTTCATAAAGCACAAAGCTTTAATGTTCGTAAGAGGTTCTGAATTTATCCATCTTCACCTGGCTAGTTTGGAGGGGAATAAGACTCCCAGTGCTGTGGGGATGCAGACACATTGCTGTACTGGCTCCATTTCGGGAACTGGCTCTGTGCTCAACAGCTGATTTGCCTCTTCCTCCTGTGTTGTGTCTTGTGCATGTTCACGTGACATGATGTTGCTGACCTGTTTTTCTTGCTGTGTCCTGCTGAAGTAAATGCCTAAAGAATTATTATGTTAATGACCTTGGACACTGCTAGATAAGGAAAATGAAACCTTGCACTCAACTAAGAGACACCAGGTTTTTTCTCTATATTCAGTGGCTGGCAAGGACGCTGCCCACTGCGAGGTTTCACGTGCTTAGGACTGAAAGGGTAGGAGAGCTCTTTTACTCTTCAGCTGTGTTTCTGTTGATGCTGTTTGCAATGGATGGAACAATGAATAGGACCCAGCTGTGTTTTCACACAAGGGGCAGCTGAAAAGGTTTGGGCCTCCCAGGAAGCAAAGGATGAATTTTGTTGTGGTGAATGTTGCCTGCAGCACTAGCATGGAGGGTAGACATATGGCTCCAGACAGGCGGCACAGGTTAATGTCACTAAAACATCCTGAAGTGCTATGGGAAGTTCTGCTTGGTAGCAGGGAGGCAATTGCAGTCATCGCTGACCTATAAACAGGATGAGAGAGCAGCAGCAGCAAAGCAGAGAGACAGTCACTGGCGCTACGTTGACAGGCAGACACATAAACAAAGCGAGGGAGGAAGCTCTGTTTATATCCGGAAAAGAAACCCCGAACTATAGGATGCAAACGATGGATGTACATGACTATAAATAGATACAAAAGCGTAATGTGACTTAAAAGATCTAGTTGTGCCATAAAGACTCCATCTCTATACTTAGAATGGACTCCATACACATTATTTTTTATTCAAGTGATTTGCTTATTTTTCACATACTTCATATTTCTTAGTATGCTTTAACTGGGCTTTTTAAACAGGGAGGAGAAACTTTGCATAAATCAAATAATAACCCTGCCTTCTGTTATAAAAAAAAGGCTAAAAACTTTGGGAGGCTGCCAAACAACTTTTCAGGCAGTCGCCTACGAACCCCAGTCACCAGTGTTTCGGTATGAAATTGTGTTTTCTTAGATTATTAATAATACTTTGGAAGCCAAAGGGTAAGAAGTATACAAGCAATGTTTTGTTGGGCTTTTGATTGTATTGTCAGGGTTTGGGGATATTAATCAGAAGGCAAGTGAGAGTGTTGTTCCCCAAACATTATTCTGCCAAAAGAAACATGGATGAGAAACCATCTGTATGCAACCATTCCCAGTTGCAGGTAGAGATGTGCTTTCTACCTTTGCATGCAGGTAGTTAGGGACCTTCACCTCCAGATTTTAGGGAGGCTCAGCAGAAGGATTTGGACAGGCTGAAGTGATGGGCAGAGGGCAATTGCATGAGGTTTAACAAGGGTAAGTGTCGGGTCATGCACTTCGGCCACAACAACCCCATGCAGCGCTACAGGCTTGGGGAAGAGTGGCTGGAAAGCAGCCTGGAGGAAAAGGACCTGGGGGTGTTGGCTGGCAGCCAGCTGAACATGAGCCAGCAGTGTGCCCAGGTGGCCAAGAAGGCCAGCAGCATCCTGGCCTGTATCAGAAACGGTGTGACCAGCAGGAGGAGGGAGGTAATCGTGCCCCTGTACTCGGCACTCGTGAGACCGCACCTTGAGTACTGCGTCCAGTTCTGGGCACCGCAGGATGGGAAGGACATTGAGGTGCTGGAGAGAGTCCAGAGAAGGGCAACGAGGCTGGTGAGAGGTCTGGCAAACAAGCCTTATGAAGACCGACTGAGGGAACTGGGGTTGTTTAGCCTGGAGAAGAGGAGACTGAGAGGAGACCTTATTGCCCTCTACAACTACCTAAAAGGAGGTTGTAGTGAGGCTGGTGTTGGTCTGTTCTCCCGAATTGCTAATGATAGGATGAGAGGAAATGGCCTCAAGTTACGTCAGGAGAAGTTTAGGTTGGATATTGGGAAGAAGTTCTTTACTGAGAGGGTGGTTAGGCA
>VZRW01012678.1:206114-218764 GCA_013398125.1 Aegotheles bennettii | reverse complement strand
ATGATTCTATGATTCTATGATTCTATTCTATGATTTTGCTGGAGTACCAGATTGATCTCAGCACATTTTTTTGGATTTGATTCAGTGGGGTTTTACATCAGTTGTGGTAGTTAAGAAGATTGTGAATGAGAATAGGTCAAGATACTTTTATTACAAATAGTTGTTCTGCTGAACTGGAAGTGATGATATAATGCTGACAATGTACATATACTTAAACCATTTGTGGATGTGGTAATTTCTTTCTTAGTGAAATTATTTATGTGGTATAAAAGAAGATTAACTGTGTTTAAAACAGAAACAGTCACTGGGAATAAGATGCCTGCTGGCACTCTTTTACCAGGTAAAAGTTCTGTGACCTTTAAGGAGTTTTGCCTAGCAGTCCTACTATGGGTTGTTATGCTTGTAGGTTTTAATTTTCCATTTTAATTTTTAGCACTCAAACTGCTTTCAAAATGGCCTTTCTGGCTTTTCAAAAGAAACACCTAGTGAGTATTATTGTTTGTACATGCAACATAAAAACCTGTGTTTAGTACTTTCTGATATTATGTGAGGACATGAATACTTAGTTTAAGGAACAAATTAAATTAACAGGTGTTCTGTGTTACAGTAACATGCTGTGTCAGACTTTGTCTCCAAAATGACAAGCAGAGGTAAAGCTTTTCATGCCCTCAAGTCACCTGGCCTAATAGATATTGCATAACAACTTCAGTTTCATTCAGGGTGGCATTGTAATTTCCAGCTAGACTGTCAGACTCATTTCTTTCACAACAGGGCATGCTGTGTTTTCTGCACTGTGCAACTTCCACAACTTAGTTTCTTTACTAAAATTCAGAGAGAAAATTTCAGAACCTCTGAAGCAACATGATTCTTCTCCTTACAAATGCCCTGAGCCTGTCAAATCTTTCTTTCATGGTTGCAGGGTCAGCCTAGAAGAAGTAAGGCTTTCATTGTTAAACCTCTACAGGAGTTGTTTAAACACAAAAATTTGATGTTGTTAGTGTGCTTTCTTTACAACTGTTTTTTTTCTGGAGGAGAGAGTTTCACTTTGTCCTTGGCGGAGTCTTTGGAACAGGATCTGACCAGAAGACAGGAACCCCCACAGCCTACCCACAGCTTGGTCTTCAGGACAAAGGCGAATGCCTTCTTTTCCTTTGAAGGAAAAGGAAAAATCAAACAAACAATCAAGTAGCAATCTTGATGTGATAGAACACAGTTTCTCTTTTCCTGTCTGTGCTAGAGGGACTGACATGATACATCAAAATATAGCCTACAACAATATACATAATTCCTTCTAGCAACATAGCACCAGTGTTGATAGCAATGGCCATTTCAGCTCTTACTTTACAGGGATCTTCACTTTGAAAGGTACTTTTTGCTCACTGTTTTCAAAAGTATAGGCTATCAGAGCTCCATAAAAACATACCCACCATACTCAACTCCAGCTCTGCATAGGTGCCAGAGGGACAGTTTTAGTTGAGTCCTCATAATTTCTTGAGGTCAAGAAGCTTAATCCAGTGTTCCTGTAAAGCAGAAAACACACAGAAACTGATGGGAAAGTTTAGTTTTTCCAGGGTGAACACATCTTGGAGGCAGTGTACTTGTGCTCAGCATTGCTGAGAATACACTTCATATCCATTCTATGGTGAAGGAAAACTGTGATCAGAGCAAGCATTGAATCAAAAGCAAAACCTGCTGTGGCCAAGTCTTTTCTTAACTGCCAACACAGCAAACAGAATTATTAGTCATTGTTATTTGATTTTTGGAGCTATTTGCCACTGACCCTGAGACCACCTCAAGTTTGGTTGCTCCAGTCCCTTCTCTCCTGGAGATAGAAACACAGAATCACAGGGGTTGGAAGGGACCTGTTGATATTACCTAGTCCAATTCCCCCCTGTCCAAAGCAGAGTCAGCTATAGCAGGTTGCCCAGAACTGCATCCAAGTGGGTTTTTAATATCTTGAAGAATGGAAACTCCACATTTCTGTCCAGGCTGTTACTCTGCTTCACCATCCTCATGGCAAAGTGTTTTCTTGTCTTCAGATAGAATTTCATTTGCTTCTGTTTATGCTGATTGCCTCCTGTCCTGTCACGGGGCACCACTGAAAAGAGCCAGGCTTCCTCCTCTTTACATCTTCTCATCAGGTATTTATACCCCTGAGCCTGTTCTTCTCTAGCCCTCTCAGCCTTTCCTCGTATGAAAGGTGCTCCATTCCCTTAACTATCTTTGTGCCCCTCTATCGAACTTGCTTCAGTAAGCCCATTTCTTTTTTGTACTAGTGCTCCAATTGTGGCTTAACCAGTGCTGAGTAGAGGGGAAGGATCTGGACCTGTTGGCAATACTCTTCCTAATGCTACCCAGGACATTAGCCTACTTTGTCACAAGGGCATATTGCTGGCTCGTATTCAACTTGGTGTCCACCAGGACCCCCAGGTCCTTCTCTGAAAAGCTGTTTTCCAGCTGGGTGACTGCCAGCAAGTACAGGTGCCCAGAGTTACTCCTCCTCAGGCACAGGATTTTGCATTTCAGTTTGTTGAACTTCATGAGTTTCCTGCATGCCCATTCCTCCAGCCTGTCAAGGTTCCTCTGAATGGTAGCACAACACTCTGGCGTATTAGCTACTCCTCACAGTTTTGTATCATCTCTAAATATCCAGGTTTCCAGTGAAGATATTAGACAGTACTGGTCCTGGGGTGCACCACTAGTGTCTTGCCTCCAAATGGACTTTGTGCTGCTGCTTACCACCTTCTGGACCCAGCTGTTTATCCAGTTTTCAGTCTCTCATCTGACTCTACACTTTCCTAACCTGTATTTTGTCAGCTTGACTATAAGGATGTTGTAGGAGACAGTGTCAAAAGGATCCTTCTCTCTGAATCTGCCTTGCTTTTTTCTCTGCAGTAGTGCTGACATTTCTGCTTTGGTTTGCTTTGTTTGAAACTGTTTATAACAATACACTTCAGTGGTTTGCTCTAGCAGGGAGATTTCTGTTCTCTTTTCTGGTGAGCAAAGTGTGATCTCATGTGTTAAAACCCATTGACAGCTGTATGCTCTGCAATGCAGTCATAGCTGTGTAAGCTCCTTCCCTTCACTCAGATGTGTTTGTGCCCAAGTGCTATTTTCCTTACAACATTCAAGGGACTAAGGCTTCGTATGGGAAGTGGAAGACCACTGTTACAGGCAGTGGCGTTCCCCACCAAACAAACACAGCTTGCAGAAGTGTTTACATGACAAGTAAGGCTTTCAGCTGTAATTTCAAACTCTAACATCCTTCTGGTGCTTTCTGCATTTTACCCAGTATGCTAGTAATAGGTTAGTTGCATTTGGGCTGATTCATGGCTAACACATGACAAGTGACCCAGGGGGAAGTTTATCAAAGACACAATGTGGCAGGTATTTCATTGCTATGAAGTGCTGGCACTTTTTGGGGTGGTGCACTAAGGCCTTGCTTGTGAACTTTGGGACTTCTTGCCCAAGGTCTGTTTTTTTCTGAGGAAAGTTGACACAGTTTTTCTCTGAAGAGATCATCTGGGCATGGGATTGCTGGGTGTTGAGCATCTCAAAATAGTTCAGCCACGTTTCTAAGTTACCTATTTGAACTAGGCCATGTTTGGAAGGCTAGACTGACCACTACGGTTAAACTAATTGCTGTTGCTCTGCTATTAAAAAGGAACAATGTCTTTCCAATGCACATATAAACTGTGGCATTTGTAGCATACTTAGCATTTTTGTTAATTCCCTATTAGTCATTGCATTTGCATTCATTGCCTTAGGCAGAAAGTTAAAAACACAAGCAAATAGAAAGTGTCAAGAAAATGCTTTGAAAACATATTAAAATTTTCTCTTCTGTTTTTCTCAGATGGAGGAGTTCATTGTTATGTGCTACTCTGCTCAGTGGATATGCGCCTGGCTACAGTAGGTTAAAAGGAAATCAAGGGTGGTGCTGGTAACATTCCACCCTCAGCTCCCTATTCACCTCTCGTCATCCACCCTTGCATTTGAACTCAATCATTTTACCCACCCACCTAGTTTCCATGTGAAATTTTCCTAATGGAGATCTATCCCATAACACGCATAGAGACTTGAGCTGTTTTTGTGATTTCCAACTTTCTTTTTGAATTTCAAGTGTTTCCGACTTGTGAAATCCTGATTTGGGTCAACATCCGGACTCCATCCACATGTGTGTAATTCAAGGATTGTGCCATATTGAAATAAGAGACTGATTATGCATCAGATCTAAACTTCGTTGTGGTTCAGGGACATTAGATACTGGGATTATGGTATGATTCTGTGTCTACCAGGAAGGAAAAGACCAGAAAGGGATCTGATAATGATTTGAATGGAGTGGGACCTTGGGCATTCGTGTTCTGTGTGCCCTTCAAGCTCTGCACACCCATTAGTGCTGACAAAGTGTTAGAGACATGCCTGGCGTCAGAAAGAGGACCGTCCTTTCAGGAATACTTGCTGTATTTTTATATCACATCATCTCCTACTTGTGTCTTGGCAGAACTAGAACAGTGCAGTGCAACACTAAGTTTTACACATCTTGGCTACATTTTCCTCTTCCAAAGGTCTTCTTTCTTTTATCTTCTTCTTCTTTCAGTTTTCCCTATTTTCCTTCATCCCTTTTCTCTATTGGAAATCCCCCTCCATGTCAGGAAAGGCCAAAGCTGGAGTCGTACCAACAGGGTGTCTTGTAGGAAATAGGCACTGGGTTGCACCATGAGCCTTTATGGTACTCACAGCACATCCTATTTTTACACTCAGCTGTCAGGAGAAGATGTGCAAGAGGACGTGCTCGGCAAGAGGTCAGGGCATAGTGGCAGGGTGAAATGCTTTGGTGTGGAGCTGACCAAGGGTCCTTGCCCAGACTAAAGAAAACACGTTTTATTCTGGGCCACAGAGTTGTTTTCAAGTCTGGATTTAACATGCTGAATGTTTTCTCGTGTTGGGGCCTATAGCAGCCTTCACTTAAATGTGGAGAGGAGCTAGGCAGAGGCAACCACATACCTACATTTATTATCAGTGGTCAGAGCATGCCTGATTGTGTGCAGGGGAGCAGCAGGGGCTCGGCTCCACTTCTTCCCTCTGCCTACCATGAGCTTACATTTTACCTAACTCCTGGTGCTAGAGACCCTCCCAGGTCCTAGGTTTATTCTCTGTTTCTGGACCATTAAATATTTAATAGGTCTATGCATAGTTTAATTACTTCAGAAATAGCTGCCCTTTTATGTCTGTTTAGAGTGTTCGCTGAGGACATGCAGTGTTAGGTATTTTCAGACTGAGGAAAGACCCTAGGTCTAAGTGCTTCTCAGTTGGATCAGGGACCTCAGCTGCTGGCAAGGGGTTTGTCCAAGGGGAAGGTCCTTATGGGGTCACTTTGAAAACACCTACGTGTTGGGTTTCTACCCTTTTACTACAATTCAGGGAGCTAAAGGGTTGCTTTGAGTTTTACATATCTGGGGAATTTAACTGCTAAAGATGTAGGAAGCAGCTGGAAGAAGCACTGGGGACTTCAGATGTCTCCAAGACCAGGGAACAGGATCTTGAGGAGACAAGACAACAGACCGATCCTTTTGTAGATCCAGTGCATGGTGGAAAAAAAGTCACATATGTCATCCCTTCACAGTTAACTTAAGAAAACTCTTTCGCTAAACTACACACCTTCCTATAGCCATTTCTGGGGCAAATACAGATGAATATGAGAGAATAGAAACAACGGAAATTGCAACAACCAAATAAATTGTAGTCTGATGCAAAGCCCAGACTTCAGAAGTGTTTACACCATCCTTAAATCCCCCAGCTTTCATCCTGATCCTCTCTCATTTTTTCACCTAGCAGAGCCCCAGCTGTATGTGCTAAGATACAGCAGCAACCTGCAGACATGGAAATTTATCAAGCCCTGTCATATGTCAGCTCTTTCTGTAGAATTGCCAAGTAATGTTTAGTTTTAAAAAAACTCAGCTGCAAAAGCATTAGCTTAAATACAGTTCCTTAGTCTGACACTGACACTTGGCTAGGTGTTTAATGTTCATAGCTATAGGAAGGCATTTCTCTGACACAGGAAACATTTAAAAACCTAACAAATAATAAACCAAAGAATGTGAAGTAAAAACAAAAATAGAAGCAAACCCATCATTTAGGGACTGTCAGACTGTTCTGTGATGTTTTGGTGCAAACTTTATTCTACTTGTTTACAAAGCCATAGTCAAAATTTTCTTGCCATTTCTTTCTACCAAAGTATGAAGTGTTCATTACCAAATTGGCTCATGCATCTTATAAACTTGGCACATCTCATTTCATAAGAGCAAGCTTTCCTCAGAAAACTATTTTCCACTGCTCACTGTAAATATAATATCCCTAGCCAGTCTTGTCATAAAAACCTGCTCTTATAATGGATACTGAAATTAGGATAAAATTAGAAATTGACTGGTTTTGATCAAAACTGTTGAAGTTGAATTGAGGTGATTATCATTGTTGTTCATCTCATTTTGAGATAGATTTTGCTCCTCCTGACTCACCAAATGTGAAAGGCCTCTTAAAATCTCGAGCAGGTGGTACTTTATAGTTTCCAAATCTCCTGAACAGGGGAATTTCCTGAGGTGACCAAAAGAGTAGAGGGACATCACTGACTTCAGCAAATCTAACCGACATCAATCACTTTATGCAAACTCAGTTACTTTATATAACTATGCTAAAAATATTCAAAATTAATTGATTGCATCCCTCTCTCTCCTTTTGTCATCAGACATGTTTTTTTTAAAATATATATTGCACTTGTGTATATTGCTATGTGACAGCAGAAAATTGTATTTTATCCTTGTGATTATCTGTTTCCTGTTTTTTCCCTCATCTGTGATATTTTTTATCCACAGTCTACTGCCTATTTTCAAAACCCAAATCCACGACTTTTTTCTCTCTTTCTCTCTTTCTCTCTTTCATTTTTTCTCCCTCCCTCCTTCTCTCCCTCCTTCTCTCCCTCCCTCCCTCCCTCCCTCCTTCTCCCTTTATTTCATTTTTATATATGTTTAGGAGAGACTTCCTGAAAAGTTTCCTGACCCTCCATCAAACAAATAACAGAGAAAATCCATTGGCCTCCTTTTCCCTGTTTCACCGTGGCATGTGATATTTATCTTCTATCAAACTCAGTTGTACAGTTCCATAGAGGACACAGTTAACTTTGGCAGGCATTGTATCAGTGACTCAGTCTGCCCTGGCCCCAAATCAGAGTAGAAACAGGAATGTCAGGCACCTAAATTAGAAATGATAAAATGATGAAAATGGAGAGAGGAAAGGGGTTAAAAATATTTATTCTGGGTAGGATTCAGAGAAGCCTCTGACCTTGGCCTCTTTGCTTACTGGAGAGGACACTGTCCTCAACTTGATTATGAGACAGAGCTGAAATGCAATGCAAAAGTTCTTCCAAATATCTGTTGCCAGGAAGCAGATGACATACTAAATTGCTCTGTAGATTGAGTGCTTAATTCAGCGATTTCCTGCTGCAGGAGTTGCCAGTATACAGCCATTTTGTCTTTTTTGGCAAAATGACTGCTTTTGGACGGCTGTCTCCAGTAGTCTTTCTTATGCTTCCTGTTGTAGGAAGGCCTGTTTCCTGCCACGAGATTCCTGATTAGGCTCTGCACTATTTTAGTCTGCAAAATGCCTGTCTAGCAGGTTGCTTCTCTGTATTTGATACCAATTTGTGGGAAGTGAAGCCAGATCATAGTCTGGCCACAATAGAGCATCCAAATCCTTTGAGAAACCTAAAAAAATGCTGTAGCTTGACTGAAAAGAACTGATGCTTGAAGCAGTATTTAGAGGTACAATGAAGATCCAAGTATGTGGTTTTTTAGTGAAGTTTCACTCTGTTTGTTTCTTTGGTTTTGGTAACTGCACCCCTCAGATTCACGTTGTTTTTTTAAAGTATCTCACAAAGTTAGTTTTCTGCCTTTAATGTTCACAGAATTTCCTGGTCCAGATTCCTTGTAGCTCTATAGAGATAAAGATGTTTTCCATCTTCTACTCAGTATATTGTAGACTTAGATTTTTGGCTCTGCTAGTAGTGGGGGTGAGAATACAGTTCCGACATAACTGGGAAGACTTTGCGGTGATATGAATTACTTTTTTTGACATAGGAGTGTGAGTTCAATGGCTGCTACTAAAAGGAGCAAAAGGCCTTTTACTCATCCTCTGTAGCCACATTAGCGAGGTCCTATTCTAGGTCTGAACAAACTATGAGATAGTATTGCTCAAGTCTCCAGATATTTCTACTGCATAGTTAGAAATTACAAGTACTAAAACAAAGTTTTGTCCTGTTATTGGTAACATAGACATGGAAGGGAACTTGTAAAAACCAAAATTATTTACTTTGGAATATATTGTTCATATATTTTGTTAATATACTCTATTTCCCCATATTGGAAAGTTTTCTACATGCCTGGCCACAGATACCCCATAGCTGCACTGACCATAGGATAAGGGCCCTTGAATTCCCAAAGGCAGAAGACAGTTCAAGAGTTTCTTCGGTTCACTTACAAGTTGCTCTTCAGTCTGCATCCTTCTAGTGTAAAGCAGTCATGCAATGCCTGCTGCTTGCTCTTGACCTAATGTTTTCCATATTTAGGAGTGAGGAGGTAAATGATGACTTCAGTGACACAGGAGTTCATGTTGTCATGGCCTTACAAAGAAAGCAAAAATGCTGTTCCCCATGGTTTGCAGCACAGGACATTCTTTTTTAAAATATCTTCTCCCTTCTGACCATTTGTTTTTTGTTTTGTTTTCTCATTATTATTTTTCTTCATCCTGTTATTGAGAATCCCAGACTCTTTTTCCTTTACCATGCTTCATCTCTCTTCACTTCCCAGCTCAGATGATGGAAAATATGTGTCTTTTCTGAATGCAAATTTGTACAAGAAAGTCTTTAATTTTCTTAAAAAAAAAAATATGAGGAAGTCAAACCCAGCAGTCCTTATCTCATATTTTAATAAATGAGAGGCTTAGGCAGAGGCCAGGAAATCTGAAGTTAACACTGATCCAGACTGCTGCATCTGTAGAAAAATGATGCTGGTTTTTGGCCCTGGTGGAGGCCTGCCTCCACTTTAGCTTTCCTGAATGCTTTAAAGTATCTTCTGTAGCATTACTATGACTTAGATAGTTTTTTGTTGTTATTGTTTAAATAAATATATTGAGCTTTTTCATTACCTTTGCTACTCCAACTCATTTTTGTCAGGAAAGAATTTGGTTACGTTTCAGCAGGGTCTACTGCAGTCCCAGTCTGAAAGTCCCTGTAGTTGTGTCAAGAACACGCAGACACACAGACACAGACACACACATTCAGTTGTTTCTGCGAACTGACGAGCTTCAGCTCTGCCACTTTGTCTCTCCCTCCACAAATTCAAGTCTGTTTCTGCTGCTGCGTTTGCAGCTGTCAGAGGGCAGCACAAACCAGACTGCCAATAGCAGATGTGCTCAGCTTGTCTGTGATGCTCTTGCAGTGAAAAATGTTGTCCTCGTAATGCAAATAAAATGCTCATACATTAGAGGATCTGAGTGTATATTTTCCTAGGACGAAGTTCCTTGGAGCTAAAAATGACATTCAGTAAACTACTCTAGGGAGTCACAAGGTAAACAACAACCTCCTTTGCCATATCTTGAATCAATAGCTCACTATAACTTATAAAAATAATACAGTAGGGCCTTTGCATTCATTCTGGGATTTGGGAGGCCAGACCAAAAAGTGTTTTTAAGGTGTAAAGTCTCAGGTCAGCTGCAGAAGTCATTGGTCCTCTAGTCACCATAAATATAGAAAGATTTTCCTAGTTCTTCTGCTCTACAGTTCTGCTTTAATGACAATATTTCTGAGGCAAAGGAGGCTGAGCATAAGGTATCCTGGTTTGCTGTGTTGCTAGTTTCTTGGACAGTCAATAACTGGTCACCAGAGTCCCACCTGGCTTCTTGATGTATCACCCACTCCTGAAACCCATCCCATCACCATCCAGGCTTCAATTGTTGGTCAGAAATCCTATCAAGTCTTTGTCCTGTATGCCTCATCTATTCCAAAGGGACAGTGGACCATAGGGCTAGGAAACATGAGCATTGTTGTTGAGGGAGCAAGGTCAGCAAGGTCAGGTTTATGGCGCGTGCTTATTTGAGTGAGTTACCGGTGTGCTAGCACCAAACCGTTCACCAGGGTATGTGTCACCACAGCAGCAGATGTGTGTTGTAGTCTAGTCAGTCCATCCTATACTGTTTGAGGAAGGTCTGGATGAGATTACTGGCATTATTATGGACATTTCTCTTTTAAACTGAACAACTGTCAGGGAGCTCAGAGGAGATCAGCAAAATCATTGGCAAATAAAACCAACACTATGAATCAAAACAGGGGTAAACTAATTGAACTAAAGACTGAAGGGCTATGACTACTTATTTGGCTCAGGAAAGGGGTGTTATCAAGAAAGTGATTATTTTTATTTGCCAGAAGGGAAAGAGTCAATGGGGTAAAATTGCTGGAATGACTTAGTGAAATTGTGAGAGGAAAAATACAGCCTCCTGAGTCAGCTGAGCACTCTAGTTTGGAAGTATAGTCCTACACTAAGTGTCAATCGATATTTTCTGTTTGCTAGCTTTGTATGCCTGTCTAATCTCTGCCAGGATCTTAGGCTTGGCTTCCATCTCCCCTCCTATCCGTCTCTATTAACGTCATTCACCTGCAGCTAAGTAAACATTAGCTCTAGCAACAGTGTGCTCTTTGGAGCAAACTACCTGGCTACACAGCCAAGGCTAGCTCTGCAAGAAATGTTAATCAGAAATACTTTAGAAATCATGAATTCGACCTCCTGGTGCAGGAAAATGGATCAGTGGCCACTCCCTAAGTGACCCATGACAGGAAAGTCTGACAAGAGTTGTGTCTTCATCTAGCTTTTGGTCTTTTGTCTGAGGACACAGTTACATGGTTGAGTAACAGCAAGGTCCGTGTGAACAGAGACAGGGGCACCCAATTTTTATTTAAAGGCAGGACTCAAAGTTTCTGCCTTTTTCTCCACACACCCTGCAAGACCACCAGCCTTGGAATTTCCTGCATCTCTGGCACTGTCTGTCTTCTCCTGTTCCCTGCATTGCCTAGCACCTCAGAGCTATCCTGTCCCTTGAACTTACTATTTTGCCACAGCCCAGTCCTGTCCTCTCCCAGAACATACGATGTGTGTTTTGCTTTTGATATTGGCTAGTTTCACAGCCAAAATACATCTCAGTTTGAGTGTGAGTTTATAGCACTGTGGCTACCTTGCAGTAATTGCCTTGGTAGAAACACATGCCATAGATAAGAAACAGTTTATTCTGCTTTTGCTTAGGAGACATGCAGGGCACAGCTGTGCTTGGGGAAGACCTTGTGCACAGGTTGGTGTTTTGGAGTAGTAAACTGGCAAAGGAATTGCAGTTGATGATTTGTTTAGCCATGTCTGTAGTTTGGCTAATTCATATTTCTCTGTTTCAGATAGGCATCTCTGCAACAAAATACTGTACAGTGTAAAGACAGAGGAAACTGTTTTACTGTACTTCTGAGCAGTAATGACTTGCATCTTATCTGCTTCAGAGAAAAGTAGGTCCTGTGGGTCTCCACAGAGGGTATTCATATCTGAATTATGAGACTTTAAATATTTGGTGGTGGTTTCTGTGCTTTAATTTTATAACTTCTGTGTTAGAACAAAACAAGAAAAAAAATCCCAATATTTGTAACAAAATTAATAAAAATGGAATTCCTTATATAAAAAAAAAATAATAGTTTAAAAAATACATGCAAAACCAGACAAAACTGGTTCATCAAGCATTGCATTTTAATGAAAGTGCAACCTGGGCTGAGTGTCAATTAGTATTTTCTGCTTGCTGTGTTTTCAGACTTCTTTGATACCTGCCAATATCTCAAGCTTTGCTTACATCTGTGTTCTTATTCTTCCTCATTAACGTCACTAATCTCTACTTGAATTCCTTGGAGGCAGAAAGACAAAGTGCCAGCGTGCAGTAAGTGCAAAGAGTACTTGTCACCATGGCTAAGTGTTAACGTAAATCAGCGCAGTTAATATGTAAGCTTATCAGCCTTCAAATGTGAGTGGAGTCCTACCCACTAATATCACTGCTTTTCTAATTTTTGCCAAAAAAAAGAGAGAGCAAAGAGTTTTCCCACTTGACACTATTTTTTGTTTTTAATGAAAGGTCAGGTATGAGCCACAGTCCGTTCTTTCTGGATTTCAGGAAGGCATTTGACACTGTCCCCCACAGCATTCTGCTGCAGAAGCTGGTGGCTCATGGTCTAGACAGGTGGACTCTTCACTGGGTTAAAAACTGGCTGGATGGCCGAGCCCAAAGAGTGGTGGTGAATGGAGTTAAATCCAGACGGAGACCGGTCACAAGCAGTGCCCCTCAGGGCTCGGTCTTGGGGCCAGTCTTGTTTAATGTTGATGACCAGGATGAGGAGATAGAAGGCATTCTCAGTAAATTTGCAGATGACACAAAATTGAGTGGGAGTGTCGATCTGCCTGAGGGTAGGGAGGCTCTGCAGTGGGATTTGGACAGGCTGGAGCGATGGGCTGAGGCCAATTGCATGAGGTTTAACAAGGGTAAGTGCCGGGTCCTGCACTTCGGCCACAACAACCCCATGCAGC
>VZRW01012678.1:184037-205971 GCA_013398125.1 Aegotheles bennettii | reverse complement strand
AAACAAGCCTTATGGAGACCGACTGAGGGAACTGGGGTTATTTAGCCTGGAGAAGAGGAGACTGAGAGGAGACCTTATTGCCCTCTACAACTACCTAAAAGGAGGTTGTAGTGAGGCTGGTGTTGGTCTCTTCTCCCGAATTGCTAATGATAGGATGAGAGGAAATGGCCTCAAGTTACGTCAGGAGAAGTTTAGGTTGGATATTGGGAAGAAGTTCTTTACTGAGAGGGTGGTTAGGCATTGGAATAGGCTGCCCAGGGAGGTGGTGGAGTCACTGTCCCTGGGGGTGTTCAAAAAACAGGTTGATGAGGCACTTGAGGCCATGGTCTAATGGTCTAATGGTTAGGAATATGATGGGATAAAGGTTGGACTTGATGACCCTGGAGGTCCCTTCCCACCATAATGCTTCTATGATTCTATGATTCTCTGTAGTCTGCAGAGGTTAAAGAGCTCTGGCACTTGCAGTGGAATAGGCATTTATTTAGGAAGAGTGAAGAGGAATCCCTGTCTGGCATTTCATGAGTTGCCGAAGGACAGCAGAGCAACCTAGACTGTATGCATGCATGTATACATGGTATAAGAGGGTTTATTTTTCTGTACAACTCACCAGGCTTTGAGAGTGGGAACATATGAATTCTGAAAACTAACTTTAAGGGAATTGTATCACCTTCGATCATTGTATCACCCTCAGACACTACTGACCTCAATGTACAACTTAGAGACTTAAAAGAAAATTGTGTTGTGTATTTTATATAAATATAAAGGTCTCAGAACCTCAGTTTCACTCTTTCTTCAAGAAACAGACTTTGTTACAGCAGAGCAAATCAACAGGTCCTTTAAATGCAGGTTTCTGTTCATGGTGACATGATTAACCCCACTATTAATTCACCTGGTCAAACACCCAGGGCTATAAGGCAGGAAGGGATTGAAGAGAGAACCTATTCTGGCTCCAGGCAGCACAGATGTAAGGCGGTGATTCTGGAAAGGCTGCTGCAGTGCCTATAGAACACTTCAATATAAATATGAGCCAAGTTATGGTCCTTGGTATACAAAACATGTTAGCAGATTAATGATATTCCTCATCTCTGGGTTAAACAGAAGGACAATGGGTTTGGAGAAGCTCATCTCCAAGTGGGTGAGGACAATTGGCAAGTCCAGGGTTGCTGACACCAAGGTTTCTGCCAGGGATGATGGCTAGCAGGGAGCTAGTAGAGGAGATTGTTACACTGGGCACTGCTCTGTTGGCTCTGGACAGGGTGAAGTGACCTCTGGGGCTGTCAGGATTTGAGGGTGCTGGATGTGAACAAAGCCTCAATGTCTCAGCCAGGCTGTAGTGTGGAAATGAAACAAACCTGCAATATAAGTCAAAAAATGAGATCTCAGACCTATTTAAATGGTTTTTCTCCCATGATACTTGTTTATCACTGCTAGTACCTTATTAACACAGGGTTGCTGTTTGACACTGACATATATTTAATCAAGGCCAAGTATGGTTTCAATGCATTTTAAACACTTGCTTTTTCTCCCTTTCATTCAGTCCCTCTAAAAAGTTACAATAAGTTTAGAAATCAATATAAAGAAAAGTGCGGGAAGATGCTAGGTTCACTGTGATAAGAAAAGAATCGTTCATCTAATGTTGAATGGTAGCTGAGTTTGTTAGAAAACAGGGGAGATTGTATATTTGTTCATTCTCTGGCTTTCATTAGGCCTGTGAAAAAAAGGTAGGTGCCCAGCACATCTTTTTTCCTGGTTAGTAGCAAACAAAAATATGTTTCTAGTGATGAAGGGAAGGAAGTCTCCAGTAAGTTAAGTCTCAACAGCGACCTTCTTTAGAGTTGTAAAACTAACATTTGTCCTTCAGAGTTATGTAACTAGTGCTGAGATTCTGGGGTCTCGATCTTGTATTGAAGAACCCATTCTCTTCTGTGGCACTTGGTAGATCACAATTAAAACAGAATTTAATTTGTTCTACCACTGCAATTTGTCTTACCACATACATCAATAAGCCAGTGTTATTTAAAGAGAGAAAAGAAATATCTGTGACAGATCAAACAACAAAAATACTTTGAGATCAGAAAGTAAAACCAGATCATCTAAGAATTTATAATCACATATATTTTGTAAAGTGTAAAGACACTGTCACAGACTATGTTCAGGTGAGCTTCTTAGTGCTTATAACTCTGGCCTGGGTTATGTCACCCAAGCTGGCAGGGAGATCAAGCTGGTTTATTTCTCAGACCACATCTCTGGACACTAGATTTATTACATATTTCACAAGCCATAGATTATATTTCAAAATCATATGGCTTATGCTCTGTTTGCGAGTCTCAGAACTTGTTCTGCGTATGCCCGAGCTTCTGTTACTTTGACCTGTCAAGTTGTAACTCCACTCCCAAACTAAGAAAAGTAGGTTGGCAGGTGGAAATCAGTATTTCTATGGTTTTGGCAAGGAGACATTTCTGGGGAATATGGGTTCAATGCACTAAGAAAGAGGGTGCCTAGCTTTTCTTTCTGTCTACACAGCAGAACTATGCCAGCGTACTGTTTCTAATGACTTTGGGTATGGAACATTGAAAAGAAAGCAACGTAGGCAGGGAAGTTAATTCTGGTGATGTAAGGGACAGATTTTCACACACAGAGTGAATTTTATACCACAGTAAAACACCTATGTATATTTATGTTCAAGTGGATGAAAAGAAACACAGCAAAACCTCATACTGCCTGACATCATAGCTATCATGTCACTCTGACACCTAGCCAAAAGCAAGCAAAATCTTCTGCACTCCTGCTCATCTCATGAAATCCTAAGAGACCATTTTATTGCTCTAATCAAACTACTAGATTAATACTTTAAAAGCTGCTAGGTATTGTTATTATCATTATGACAAAGAGGTCAATGTTTTCTGGCTGTTCCAGCTGCTGCCTTATTTGAATGGAGATCAGTATGAGAACACTGCTTGTTTTGGTGCATCAGAGCTGAGCAGACTGCTCTCATCACAGAGATCAGCCTGAATTTCTTTTGCTGCTTGTAGCATCTTTTTTGCTGTTTACACAGGTATCAAAAATGAAAAAAGAGGGGCCAGGTGTTAATTGCTTTTTGCACAGTTGATAATGAAGTGTAAACAGCAAAAGGATCTTTCCCAAACATCCTGCTAGATAATTGGCCACCTGCAACTGCAATCCTGTTTAGGGTCTTCCCTCCTAGCCTGTTACATCAAAGATATGGGACAGCAGGATGCATAATTATAGTTATATTCTACACAGCACCATCTCTGCTGCCAGTGACAACCAGAAACACATGGGAAAGCAACTTCTCCTGCTTAGGCAGCTGGCTCACACTGCAGTGCATAGGGTAAGTTGGAGAAATGTGTCTGTCTAGGATGTAGTACCACTCCATCCCCTGATAGGAACTGCTTCAGAATTTTATCTTCCTGTCTCGTTGTTCTCAGAACATCACCACTAAAGAAGGGGAGAAACAGTCATATTCATACAGGTGGAGACAAGTGATTCAAACCCCATCTGTACATTAACAGCCTACATAAGTGGCTGTCTTAATGACCTGTCTGTGAAAAGTAGAGATTTCTGTTTCTACCTGTTCCTTATTCCCCAATAAATAAAGTCCAAGGCATCTTTGTCATTTCATTTATTACCATTAGTCACCATAGTTACCAACAATGTTCAAGCTAAATTCCAGTTGGTGAAATTTAAATACATAGTCTAGCTAAAAAAGAAATATCTTCAGTTTCAGATGTTTTACAGTATCTGTGTATTTGTACAAACACAACAACTCCTCAACACTGAAAATAGTAGTTAAGGCCTTTATTTTAATTTTGACCCCATCATCTGGAACATGCGGTGGCTGTTTTTGGATCACCCAGTTATTTTTCTTTTCATTTAGTATCTAGAAGTCCTACTTACGTATAACAAACAGTGGTGTTAGGTGCAGTACAAAACCCAAGCATAGTTTGTGTCCCAGGCATTTTTACAACCTAATTTATAAACGGAAGAACAGGCACAGAAGTACAGTCAGAGTAACAAGCAGACACAGAAACAATCTACATATCGACAAATTACTTTTATAGGCTGTATAGACTGCAACAAATAGGTCATCAAATCACAGAATTGCTGAGGTGGGAAGGGTCGTCCTGAGACCATCTAGTCCAATTTTCTCTTCAAGCAGTTTCAGTAAGTGTAGTTTGCCCAGAACTGTGTCCAATTGATTTTTGAATATCTCCAAGGACAGAGATTCCACAACCTCCCTGGGTCACCTGCTCCTTTGTTCAACCACTCCCACAATAAGAAAGTGTTTTCTAATGTTTTCTAAGTGTATTTTCTTGTATTTCAGTGTGTTTCCATTGCCTCTTTTCATATCACTTGATACATCTGAGAAAAGTCTGAGAAGAGGCACAATGGTCTGTGAAGAGATATAAAGGTAATAAGAACCTGTCTCTATTTCATATGTTAGAGAAAAGGAAGAAGTGTGAAACATATCTCAGATGAACATAAGCCACAAGAGAACAAGCTACATGAGCAGAAATGAGTGGAACTAGACATACTCATCCATGGCAGAGCTTGGGATGCTACTGAGATGTGGAATATGAGAACCACTGAAATGTGAGAACTTAGTGGAAGACTTTGGTTGTGTTGATGGACTGAAAGGCTATGCCTTAGAAAGCAGTCTGGACCACATGGCAGAAGTTCATGTTAGCTTTTGATCCATCTGATATAAATTAAGTCATGAATGAGCTTGCCTATTCTACTATGAAATCCACTGCATACGTAGAAGATGGATGATTGGATCCAGCTGCAGGATCTGACATGATACAGCTGCAGGATCTCTGACATGAGGTGTTGACTCCTATTCACTGACTACTGCTGCTGAATGTTCAAGGCACCTTGGCTAGCTATTTCCAGCTTGCCAGTGAATTGTTGTACTGCCTCATGTTTCAAACATAGCCTGTGAGCATATTGTAGTAAGGCAGGTGCCTTCAGGTTCCTTCCTTCCTATCCCCGGATATGTATCAGCTGCAGACGGTATAGTGATTAACCATCTTGAACACCTGGCAGTATTAAAAGCTGAGAGTAATTTAAGATTAAAATAGCATCAAGACTACTCATATATATGTATAAGAGTATGCATGTCTGTGTATTTGTATATATATGCTGTGTATTTGTATATATATGCTGTGTATTTGTATATATATGTGTACATGATACTGACTGTAACAATCCATTGCAAATTAAAATAGCTTTTTCAGATATTCTTATCTTGGTATTCCTGAAACTCATTAAGCTCTTTTGACATCATTCCTTCACTTATCCTCATTCCCAAATTGTTTTTAAATGCATCCTGTTTTCTGTCTATGCTTTTGTCCATCTGATTTAGTATAACTCATTTTGGTTTTCCTGGAAGTTGCTGATCAACAGCTAAACCACTGAAAGAGATGAAAGTAGAGTGCCTCTCCAATGAAAGAGATGAAAGTAGAGTGCCTCTCCAACATGGGATTTCATTAGTTTGCTCTAAGTAATCTTTTAATTGTAGACAGCATTCCATGTTTGGATTAGCTTTGTCTGTCATGGGGAAGGGAAGGCCTCTACAAACAAATGTTTGGACGTAGAGTACCTGGAACATGGGGCATATGACAACTACTCTCTCAAGGAGACATGAAAATGCTTCATCTTCAGTTATGTTGACACAGAAGTAAGTGGAAAGCATGTTCTCTCTGAACCTATGGGGCCCCTGAATTAGGCTGTGTATGTCCCATTAACTGCCATCTGGTATTTTTTTCTCTAGTTTCCTTGAGCAACATCAATCCTACATTTCCAGACCCCTTGTTACTCATTGAGCAGTTTGTCTGCTGACTCAGACAAAACAGCACAGCCCTGTCTGATGAGATGCTCAATTCAATCTACTCTGTTCAATGTCTATAGAACCTCTGGCAAATTTTCAAGGTGGCCTTCAGGTGAACAAAATTTGAAGATGAAATGTAGCTGGGGCTGTAGTTCTTCATAATCAATGCCTCCAGCATGAGATTGAATACCATCAGAGGAACTGCAATATGTTTGATGGAAGGTTATTCTTTAAGTCAATGCTGGTGTTTAATAAGGCTGGGTGGGAAAGGGGAGATATTGGTCAGGAAAATCTCACTCAAGTAAAACAAAGTTAAAAAATTCACAGTAAATCTATTGAAAACAAAACCATGATATTTTATGTCAAACTGAAATGAAAGTTTGTGGCTTTGAACCAAACCAACGTAGCTTTTCAGTTTTGCATTCATCCATTCTTCCCGTTCCTCAAGAACTATAAATTGCAAATGTTATGTGGTTCAAAAAACTTTTCTGTGATAACATTTCAGATAAAACCAGATTTACTGGTTATTCTTTTCATCCTTCCAGATCCCATTATTCCAGAAGGTGCAGTTTTTCTAGCTTTTATGTAAATGTTACTGTGACACATAACTCCATACCAAATTATAAATGCTACCTAAAGACTGCAGGAGGAATTACTGTATGTTGCATACTGTGAATCAGTAATGTGTGAGACAGTTGCAATATTCTCAGCAAGATGTATGTCCAGAGGTTTGGAAATCACGGAAGACTGGAACTGCACCCCCGTCCCCCCTCACCGCCTCCCATCCCCCGCCCCAAATTCTGCCGAACAGAAAAAAAGTTGTGTCCAGGAATCCCAAGAATAATGGTGAGTCTGTAAACTGAGTTATACCAAACTGAATGAGATTTTTCCTATTGCCATTTCATAGAACTCTCTGTTGTTAACTGTTGTGGAAAGTAATTTATGTACACTAGACCCTCTTTTTTCCAGTAATAATAAAATCACTGATTCTATTTCTCCCTTCACCCACTAGAAAATCCTAGTCCCAATAGCTGGCTAGACAGCAACCATGTTTTGTTTAAAATATGGAAGACTAGTTTTACTCTCATGGTTCTCCCCGTGCCTTTCCCAAAGTTGATGGAATTACATATATGCATGAAGGGCAGGAATAATGTCTAATTGTTATAGAAATAATAATGAGTTTTTTTCTGCTAAGAAAAAGTCTAATTATTTTTGTTTTTATTCTTTGGTCTTTAAAGAACAAAAATAGCTAAGCTGATTTAAATTAAATTTTACAAAGCATATGCTCCTGGGCAGAAATCTTATAAATCCACTTTCTGCCCAAAGCACATTTTTATGGTTGAGCTATAATAAACTACTCAGAACAGGGATTCCACTGGAATTGCTTACAGAACATAGTAGCACGAAAGGTATTATTGTTATAAAACTTCACAGTAGTGTTTGAATTTAGTTGACAGAACCAGCAGGGCCATTTTTATTTAGTTTGACCTCTCATCACAAGAACCTACTAGAATGTCATGCTACAGAGAATAAAACACAGCCAAAAATTCAAAGCAGAATAATGGTTAAAATAATAAAGTGTAGGCCAGGTTGTACTAATGCTATAATACATTTGATGCATGAATGCTGAGTGGCTTTGCAGAGGGAAAAAGTGAAAAAAATTGAAGCATTTGTGAAGTGAGTTCCCATCCATCAACAGTTAAAAGTCAAGGTGAGCTGTGCAGGACGTGGCTTTATTACAAACTCAATTGAGCAGATCGCTGTTAGCTTACAGGGAAGCTCAGTCTGCAAAATAGGGTAATCTGCCTAGTGGTTACACAACATAATGTGGCATGGCAATGAAGACATGTACCAAGAGGATAATAAGTGACAAGGAGAGTTTTAAAAAAAATGAAACAGGTGAGAAGGCTGAGCATTATCTGATGATTATGCAAAGTGCATGTTAAAGGACTAATGATAGCTGTTCACTCTTGAAATGCAATGTTTGCATAAAAACTTCCCCATACAGATGCCTCTGTCTTTTGGGTAGATTGCCAGGTTGTTTAATAACCTAGTTACTCTTGTATCAAATCCAAGGTATGGTCTCTATTTCATGTAAGAGAAATATGCTGGCTACTAAAATTGGAAGATCTTTTTCTGCCTTATCAAATTGAAGAATTTTAGTCTGGCTCTTGGGAGAGGTCTAGGGTCACACAAGAGAAGGTGTCAGAGGGAAAATGTAGACCATGTGGCTGTGTTCAATAGTCCCCTGTGTTTGCTATTCTCCAAATTAGAAACAGTGCAACTGGTACAGCTCCAAGTATCAACAGTGGCAGTTTGAACATAAAAGGTCTGTCCTGCATCCCAAGCATAGCAAATAGGATGGTAAGGGATCTTATAGGGGATGCAGAGTTGCATGGAGGGGCACGCTTTTGTGGGCACAATAGTAGCTTTTGACAGAAAGCTGGATTCTGACTCACTAGTGTGATATGAAGAAAGAAAGAGACAACCAGTTTGAATAGATGGAACCAGGATGATAATTTGATCACTACAAAAGGAAGGTGCATTTTCTTAGCTTCTTTCAAACTGCCAAGAAAATGAAAATGGCACAAGAGATGGGCAAATAAATCCCAAGAAAGATGTACCAGTGTCCTTTTAACTGAGAGTCAAGAGGGATCAACATGTTCTCAAGCATGAAGTGAGACAGGAAAGGGCTGTCAATCATGCATGCCTCTGTAATAACCTCTTTGAACAGTTTCTCTCTATTATTTCAAAGGTCTTTGAAGTATCTTACAGCAGTAAGGGTTAAATAACACAATGGTGATGCAGGAGGACTGTTTGTCTACAACTCTTCTGTATGTGTTAATAAACCAATGAACCTGTGAAATGAATGGTAATGAAGGAAGAGGATGGTTGGTGCCTGCAGGATGAAATCCTGATCCTTTATTAGGGAAGAGTTAGCCAGTTCTGTTTTCCTGATCAGTGAGCCAGAGAAAGCTGCTGGTACAGTGGGAACTTTAACCACCCATGGGTGACAATTTAAAACTGACTCCAACTAGTAAGATATCTCTCAATCCTTGCCATCAGCCCTTATGGCTCCTTTGAGGGAATTCCTGGCACTATGAATAGTGTTTATTCATATGAAAGGATTTCAGGCTGTTACTGCCTCATTCAAATATCTCCATTGCTTTAAATTTTATCCAGCTCTGAGAAAAAAAGAAAGAGAAACCACAATACTTCTATAGAGCAATACGTATTTTTGAGCTAATTAGTATTTGACCATCTTGGAGGTATTGTTCACTGTGTCAAGTAAAAGACAAAATTCAGAGCTTGGCTTGTGTTAACAATACATGCAGCTAGATTGTGAAATCTAAACCATAAGTTATTCAAACTATTCAGATATCTTCACGAAGAATTACCCTCAGAATCACCAACAGACATTGTGTGTAATTTCTGATATCCCTAATTCTATTTAGTAATCATTTAGACAAATTTTAGGAATTTATATGGAAATGCTATGGAAAAAAAAATGTTTTTGGTATGGACAGATGGAAATGGGATCTTTGAAAAGGGTTCTGGGCTCTCAACATGTTTATTTTATTTACAACATGTATTAAAATTTCCGTAAGGTGCCTCTCCTCATACACGCTTCAGATAGACACAAAATGGACCAGCAAAATCTCTGGGGAAAATCACAGCCCTATGCATCACATATTTTTCTCTAACAAGCTTTCCGATTTTGGAAAGGATGCAGTGGCTGAGATGAAGCATGTATACAAGAACAACAATATCCTAGTCACTGTCTGTAGCTCCTGTTTTCATACCCTTTCAAAGCTGTTTCCTTGCCGTCCCAAGCACAGGGTAAAGAGGCAGCAGTACGCAGTGGGAGAATAAGTTTCTGAAGAGACACAAATACAAGTGGACCTGTAGAAAGCAGTCAGCTGCACACAGGCTCCTGTTCTTTACTGGGTCTCTGCATGGTCAGAACATACTGCTAGCTAGCAGAAGGCACCAGCTGAATCCAGGGGGTCCCTGCAAAACCCCAAGGGTGGGTGTTCTAGGCTGTTTTTTTGTATGTGCTCTATAAGCCTAAAATGCAAAACTCTCAAGGACTTTGTTTTTCTCAATGTTCCTAAGGTTCATCCTCTGACTCTAGGGGAAACTCCGTGTGGAATTTATACATTTATAAAGCTTTTTGAGATGCTTTCAAGAAGTACTGAGGACATTTGCTGTGCTTAAAGACAAAGATTCAGTGAAAGTGTGTCTGAAAAACAAGCATTTAAAACTCTGAACTTCCACTGCAGATGATGAAAACATGTTTATAGACATTTTTTCTCATTATATGAATATCTAAACACTTTGCAGAAGGATATTGCAAACATGCCATAATCTGAGGGTATTTTATTGCATTGAAAAGCTTTAAAGAATCTGCAGACTGCTCCAGAGGTTTCCTGAATAGAAGAAAAGAAGAACATTTCAGTCTCGAGAAAATAAAAAGATACACCTGCTTGCTTATTTTTTTTATTTTTATTTTTTTAATTTTTATTTTTTATTCACTAATTAAAATGAGAGACTTCTGCTGTTTCACATGTTTTGCATTGTGCATTTAGGAATGGGAACCCTCTGCACCCACTGACCCACAGGCTTGCTGGGAGGCTGTATTTGAAGCAGAAGTCTCTAAAAAGCAGAACTGACCCATTTTGCAACTGCCACTCAGGATATCCAATCTTCTTTAGGAGTGTGTTTTAGACTGCAAATGTTGCCACTATTCCCAGTACAAGAAATCGTGCAACATGCATACATGCTCATTCATCGCAAAACTCCTTGCTGTCTCAATTTCTTCTCTGCATACACCTCTTCTTGTCTCAGGGAAACAGGGAGAGACTGTCCTTAACAGTTATTTGTTCCTGGTCCTCTTCCACCAGTAAAACACTGATGAAGTCATGTTATAGCAAATTAGCATCTGGGCTTTTTGTCATCATTAACAAGCTTAAGTGAAAGTGTGGTGGGAAGACAGTGTTATAACTTGTGCAGTCATCAGTGATGCAACAGAGAGAAACACTGTTGGCCACAGAAAACAGCTGAATTTAACTTTTCAGCTTGAAATCCTGATGAATAATGAGTCTTTCCATTGGCACTTGCAGGTCCAGTGTCCTTGCAGCTCACATTATTGACTTCCTCCTCCCTCTCCCCGCCTGACTGCAGCCTAGTGAGAAATGGTAACACTAATCTTTGAATCTTTGCATCTTTGTTATTTAGTAACTAGTTTCATGTCACAAGAATCGAATGTCTTTAAGAAACTCTCAAGAGAAATTAGTATGACCCCTGCATGCTCCAAGACACCATGGGTCAGGTCGCATGGCTGTGAGAAAGAAGGAAGGAGACAAAGAAAATATGCATATTACAAATGGACTGTCTCAAAAGCACTGTTTCCCTGTCCGTAAAAAATGATCATGGAATGAAACTGGTTTAGAAGGAAGGCCTGGACGTTTATTCATTAGGCAGATTTTGGCACAGAAATGCTGGCCCAGGTACAAGAATACCCAACGCCTTCCGTGAAAGAAACACCAACCCTGGGTAGGCCCTGCCTCCACCTAACCTCTCCTGTCAGCACGCATTCCTGGCACCCCAGGCAAATGTTCTTCCCTCAACCCCAGAGACAGGGCTTTTTCCTTCTCTCTGGCCCCACAGAAATGCAGGTACATGAAGTCACCTTTCCTCTTGACTGGAGTCAACTATAGGACAACATGGCACGTCTCCTCACCAAACCTTGCATTGTAAGCAGGGTAAGAGCATGAACTGAGGCTGCTAAAGTACAGAGGACATCTGCCTGTGGGTCCCAGCAGCCCTCCTTGACGCACTTGAGTGCACTTGCTGAAGGCAGCACATCTTCCTTGCAGTGATGGTCTTGGAGATGAGGACATGTCCATCCAAACCAGCCTTTCCTGAGGATGAGGCTAAGAGGAATTGCTTGGATCTTCTTAGGCTTTCCCAACACACCAGGGGCACCAGGGAGGGCAGGCAGCTGAGTTGCGGCAGAAATGAGCTGACTAGGGAAGCCAAATAAGGGGTTTGTTTGGGAGCCAGAGACATGTCTGCTGGTGGCCTGGGCCAGTCAGGGTGCCAGAGGGCCTGGGAGGGGGCAGCCCCAAGGGCTGGCCCTGGAAGGGGACAGCTGTGGCCAAGGGGATGCACAGTCCTGAAGGGCTGCTTTTTTGCAGGCGTCTGCAGGCACCTTCCCAGTGCCGGCGTGCGAGAAGTGTCAAGGCAATCTTTTTGTCTGTGGTTCGAGGAACCAGAAACTTGCAAGCTCTGAACATATTTCTGCAACAAATTTCTTGGCTTTTTTATTTTTGTGGAACAAAACCTCATCAGAATTTTCATCTTGCAGGAAATAGTTATTTTCCATTTTAATTGTAACTTGAAGTACCTGAAAGAGAACATTGAAATTCCCTAGGAGACAGAAATTTTGAGTTTAGCCAACTTTCTTTGACTTTCACACTTCAGTTTCTGCAGCTTCTGAGGCAGAGAAACTGGAGATAATAAGCTTTGTCACTGCACATTTCATTCATACCAGAACTCCATTAGGTGCAGTGACTGAAAGAAAAAGCCTGTAAATAAAAGCAAGTGACCAAGTAGCTAATGACATTACCATAATGCATATGAGCAATGGATCTGTAAATTTACCACGTTATCCTTACTTCTGGCATTGCTTCATCCCATCTGGTCTTTGCATCCTTAACATTTTAACTTAGACATATTTTGTGCTTTTTTAACAGTGATTTGAAAGCACACTGTATAATCTAAAGGGATTTAAAGCCATCCCATTAGGATATAAAGAAAATGAGTGGCAAAAGTATTTTTTCCAGTAGGGACATAACAACACGTGCCTCTAAATTGAGGCCTGTATTTGTGGTAAGTACTACTCAAGAGTTTGTATCCAGAACTCATGATTGTGATTTTTATGGTGGCAAAATGATTGGAAAAAATAGCAGTACCTAATACAGTGTCACCTAATATTCCAAAGGGAAAAAAAATCTCCTATCATGAATTTTTCAGATGGCAACAAGTTTGCTGTTGTCAGGACTAGAAGAGTGCTATAGTGTCCAGTACTTGAAGAGCTCAGCACACTACTTTGTTGAGACTAAACACAAAACAGACTAGTTTTCTCAAGTTCTGAAATAGGGGACATATTTATTCTTTTGAAAAAAAAAAAAAAATCTAAATATGCAATATTTCTCTTTATATCCAATATATCTTAACCTAGCAGAAATTTTTCTTTTCAGAGATGATGGGAGGCTTCTGAGATATATCACAGATGAACTGGTTTCAGCTGCCTGGTATGAGCTTACTGCTGCTTTTGCATTCATCTGAGCATGACTTTTTTGTTCAGTGGAAAGGGGGAGTGTTAATTATTTACACTACTATAAATCTTTAATTACTGTGAGATGGTGCCTGTAGTCCTTTTATCATTTGGAGCAGTGGAATGGATCTCACTATGGTAGACACAAAATGAAGCATGGCTGAAATGAAAGTTATTCATCACTGGCTCTTATGGGAGGTAGTGGTACAACTTGGCTTAGTGGGCTTCCAATGTCCTCAGTGAGGAGCATGTCACTTTGTAAGCAAGCAGGCTTTGTGGCCCAGCTATTTACAGTGCACTAAAATAATACAGCATGTAGCATTGGGTGTGATTTAATGTTTGTCCTCTGGTAACTGCAAAGACATGTCTCACATCCCATGAAGACCCTAGTAACTAAGTATATCATCATTTAGCAGTTGCTCCAGCTTCAGTGGGACTATCTGTGCACTTACAGTCAGGCCCATAACTGCCTTGCTGGATCAGGGCTTGTCTTGCTTTGGTACTTGGAGATTATTTAGCCCTATTTTGTATAGGATTCAGGTATCACCATATTTGTTACAACAAATGGAGAGTGAGATGGAAATAATAAATGAAAAAGGATAACAAGCTTTTTGACTTACCTTTTATCTTTGCAGCTATAATTTCACAGCCTAGCTGGGCCCCTACATAATTCATGCAGCCTATGACTAAAGCTAATCAGGAAAGCAAAGACAGAACACCATTTATATGATGTTGTTGCCCCTGCTAGTGTGAAACTGGATCTGCCATGTCCTCGGAGGTTCTCTCCTTTTCTATGTTACCCTTTTTCTCATAACTTCACAATACTTCTTCAGCCTTGTGCTTCCAGTATTTTGCTATTTATTAAGGATAATCTCCCCTTTTGCAGAAGAGGGCCTCTGCTCAGACCAGGCTTAGATTCTTTCATCTTTTTCTGAACAAAAAGACTGGGTAGAGACTCCTTCTTGGGTATAATCACTGCTCTGGCTCAGAATCACTTTAACATAGTCTTTGGCTCAGGACATGGCCAACCATGACTATCACTGAAATTGTTTTTCTCTTTATGACAGACTGGTGGTGACCCATGAGACAACTTTTGCCTATATGTTAGAAACACCTCAGGATCTAACATTTTTCTTTTCTTTTGAAATAAAAAGTTGTGTTTTCTAGATTAGATTGTGATACTGTGACAACTTAGCCTGTGTTAATGTGATTTATCCACAGACATTGAGAATATATGAAGCTGTATGAAAGTAATAGCTGTTCTCTGTGGGCACTGATAATTTTTTTTTTCTCTTGCTTCAAAATGATAGCAAAGTGCTGGAGCAGTCTGACTGGGGAATGTCTGGAAGTGCCAGGAAGTCCCTGAGAGCTCCCTAGGGAAAGGGCACTGGGGAACAAGCTATGTACTGTAAACCCACCCTGCCCTGGGAAGCAGGAAGGACCAGTGATGTCTTCAGTTTCTTACAACTTGTTTTTCTGCTGGTTGAGTCTGTACATCACCTTTCCCCTCTCTGCTCTGGGACTTGCAGTTCAACATGAATCCCCAGATTGGGACGTGAAAGAGAGAGCTGTCATTAACCAGCAGTTAAAATTTGCAGTCATATCTTACATGTAAATTGTGATGATTTTGAGGCATCCATCAAACTGAGTCGGTCACTCTCAGGTGCACTCTGTTGTGATGCTGCTGGTTTGTCTTAGTTTAAATAGAAAATAGTGTAAAAGCAGGTTTTCAATGGCTTACAAGAGAAACTAATAGCTAACATTTGTGACAGCCACTGGACACTCATCTGACTTCACTGAAGTGTATGAACTCTCATAAACTGAGCTGAGTTTTTATTTAACCACGTATTTGCAATGTACTTATAACATCCCTTAGCACTGAAGTGTGCAAGCAGACAAGGTTTCTAACAATAATGTGCTCTTGGTTATGTGTCAGAAAATAATCTCTTAGTCTCATTTAGGATATCTGAGAATTTTCTTTTAAAGTTTTTAACTAAACTAAACTTTTTAACTTCTTTTAACTAAATTTTTAAAAATATTTAATAAACTTTATTTAAAAAAATCTCAGAAATCAACTGCATTTCACTATTGTTTATAAATTAATATCCTATAATATAGACAAAATAGAAATTATTTCTGAAAGTAGTTGAGAGAAATAAAACTTTACATATCACTTTCAGGAGGTCTTTTGTCTGTCATCAGAACATCTTTCTTTACAGTTAGAGAAAGATCTTTAAAAACCTGCAATGCACCAATAACAGTTTGTTTCACAAAGAATAACAGAAGAAATACTCTATAAAAGATTTCAAACTTCTTTAATGGTTTCTCTAAGGCCTTTTACTTTCATTCTCTGGTAATCCTTCATGATTCAATATTGCAGGAGAATGGTTGCTCACTATTGCTGTAAATATTACCCTTGAAATTATAGTGTGAAAAGCTTCCTCAAGACACCGTGGA
The DNA here is from genome assembly GCA_013398125.1 of Aegotheles bennettii. Classification (NCBI taxonomy): domain Eukaryota; kingdom Metazoa; phylum Chordata; class Aves; order Caprimulgiformes; family Aegothelidae; genus Aegotheles; species Aegotheles bennettii. The sequence continues at coordinate 190,321 of VZRW01012678.1, read as the reverse complement.
AGAAACCTGAACATGTAAACTTAGAAAATTCAATGGCTATACAAATTAGATTGGCTAATTAGATGAATATTCATGTGGTTTCTTCAGCTTTACTCATAAAGGTTTACTGCTGATCTGTTGCTCTTTTTGCTGTATTATATCCGGGTGCCAAGCAAGAAGAAGCAGAGATGATGGGTTTATTTCATTTTTTCATATTCCATAACCTACCAGTAGCTTTTATTTGTATTCTCCTTCTACTTTCACTTTTTATTCGTATTCTGAAAAAACAATACATTGAAAAATCATTGGTTTATAATTGATTGATGATGTCCTTCACTAGGACATTAAAATCCAGCATATTCTCATAGTTTAGCATATACAATTTTTTTGTAAGAACAGAGTTTAAGGTCTGATTCTAATAGCAAAATGATGCCTTGGAATGTGACTGTTAGACATTTTTCTGAGTTATTTCCAGACTTTTTTAGTTAGCGCTCTAAAGATTGAAGTGTGGAAAAAGTATGCAGTTATCAGAAGTTAGCTGGTAGAATTATTGAATATTCAAAAGAAGACTAAAACCAGAGTATTAACTGTACAATACCTACTGTAGTGAAGATTTATTTTATCAGTAGCTGAGCAGTTAAGATGTAAAATGCAGAGGGAACTAGCAGTTACAGTATCTGGGCATGCAAACCTTCCATGAGGACATCAGCCAGATATGTTACCATTTTTTTCTAACTTGACTGCATTAGTGTTTGGGTTAGTGCAAATACTTTGTGGAGGATGTGTCTTACCTTTGGCTTAAAATTTTGCTCTCTAATGTTTTCAGTTTTTTCTCTCAGCAGTGTTTGAAGTCTGATTCTTAGAAGCCATCTACCTTGAAGTCATGCTCTTCTCCCAGATAGATCTTTATTCATATAGATGCTATCGGTTCAGTGCTCATAGCTGGCTTCCTGGTACAGTAACAGTATGTTTCCTGAGCAGACATTACCTTAGTGTCTGGAGTAGTAGAGGTAGCATGTTATGCTTATCAGTGGTTTTGTTTAATAAAGGAAAATCTTCTTCATTGTACTACAAGATTTTTTTACTAAGGTATAAAAGAAAATAGTTTCTGAATATGTGTAGAAGTGTTAAGGAAGCAGGACAAATTTGGTTACATACTGTTAAGTCATTCTCAGAAGCTTAGCTTGTCCTGCTTGATCAGCAGTGAGATAGCTAACATATAGGGAACAGTGTGCAGATGCTTGGTCATGGTCCAGTACTGACCCTTTATTCTTAGAGATTATAGCTTGCTTCTTGAACATCCCTTACTTTTCCACAGAATTGTAGACAAATATTGAATTTCAATTTTGACTTTGTGACTGAAATTGAAATAGAAGATTCAAAAATGATCATCAAATTGTAATTTTTGATTGAAAAATTGAACATTATTTCACAATGCAAGATCCAGTTGCTTTTGCTGGGAGATTTAGCAGAACATTTCCTGGATCACTCCTGGACAAAGTGAGCGCAACAGGAGCACCAGGCTTACATGTCAGTCTGAATGAGTTCAGCTGAAAGCCAGATTTGTTGCTTACAGTGTCTATATTGTTGTGCTCATTCAGGGCACTGAAAAGACCCCTGCATTTAAGGCTTTTTGTGGGTGTGTTGAAAACATTTGTTTCTTTTAGTACCCAGCAGCTGTTATGTAATATCCCATCAGCCTATGCAACGTGGTGCAACGTTGTGTAAGGCTATTGCTTTTGCCCCTTGGCATGACAGAGAATAAAAATGGGATTTAAATTGTTCCCTTCATACTTGAAATATCCCTAGGCCCTTTCTGAAGTAAAATTCTAATTATATGAAGGAAAGTTGAGTGGGTATTAGGTAACCAGCAACATCCTGGACACGGCAACAGAGAGAAAAACTGCTTCTTGCTTTGCAAAAGGAGAATTTGTGAACCAAGGCAGATGTGCCGTGTTTCAAAGCTCCACATGCAGCTGACAATAAGAATTACTTGAAGCTCATCATGCAATTTTGCACTATTACAATGGGAATGGATTTTGTGGTCAGATCTACGTATTTTTAGATATATTCAAAACACAGCAATTATTTGGATTCTGCTACAATATTAATGCATTGTGTACGTATTACCTTCATAATTTGATATTATATATTATCTTTCAGAGCTATGAGTCATTTCTTGCTGGAGTTTATTTATAACCTTTTAGTCATAGGGCATAGTGCAATTATGCTAAAGAAATGAGATAAATATGAAGATTAAGAACTATCCAGCTTGATAAAGTCAAATTCAAATTTTGAAAGTACAATTGTTGTCACCTTTGCCCCCCAAAATATTTTAGTGTAAAATTTCTGCAGTAAGAACTGAGTTTCTTGAGCTATAAAATCTATCAAATCTTTCTTCTTGTGACTCTTTTGTACTGTTTCTCTGGAGTCTTGATGGATGGATGCATCTTTTCCTCTTTTCCTAAAGTCTGGGCAGCTGGCTCTAAGTGGCCCTGCTTGAGCAGTGATTGGACAAAATGACCTCCAGAGGTCCTTCCAATCTCAACCATTCTGTCATTCTGTGAATAATTTTGATCTATTTCTTCTTCCTGACATTTATTTTCAAAAAACTTGTACACCATTAGTAGTTCGGAAATGTTGTCGTGGCTTTCAGACTTGGCTGGAGCTGGTCAACAGCTTCCAGAACATTTTTAAGGACTCTGACAGTTAGTTGTGTGTCACAGGGACTTTTGTCTCAATTCCTAGGAAGTTCAGTCCCAAGTATATATAGCATAAAACATGGAAACAGTTACAAAAGGGTCGAACAAAGGATTCATCTAGCCCAGTACCTTTTCTTACATACTGGACATAAGTAGGTGCTTCAGGAACAGCAATAACAAGATAAACTTGTTTGAAAGGGACCCCAGAATAAAAGGTTTCCTGGAGAACTCAGCTAAACTGTAGTTTTTGTGACTTCTTTGGGCAGTGAATTTCATAGTTCTATCACCTGATGCCCAAAGAACCAGCTCTCATTGTTATGAACATTGCTCCTACCGTCTTCATTTGAAAGACCCTAGATTTTTTATTGTGAGGGGGTGAATACCTGATGCCTCTACACTCTCTTCCGAGGCACCTGTAATATTGTAGACTTCTATCATTTGTTGTCATGAGTTGTCTCTTTCCCAAGCTGGAGGCCCTTGTGCCAAACCAATTGCGTATATTAGAAAATACTTGTTGCCCTCCTTGAATATTTCTGATTATTAAAAAAAAAAAAAAGGGGCACAAAGAGTGAGACAGAGAAAGAGAGGAGTGATAAGCAACCTCAGCCTCACACAGGCCTAGGCATGTGTTTCTCAGTGACAATGGGGATTGTAAACTGCTCTGTCACAAATCTCTCTGACCAAACTTGATTACATGTCTCAGTACCAGTGTGCCTGTCTTTTCTTGTACTATATGAAAACACAGCTGTAAATATTTTCTGTGGCACAGAAACACTTTAAAGCACAACTTTTAAATAAATGGGTCACTGAGTTTGTGAATGCCTTCCAACGTGTCTGAGGCATAGCAACACCTGTGATACTAAACTGAAAATCAAACCAACATTTCACAACTACAAAAATTAAAACATTGGCCATGCCATATGAACATAGATAAAGAAAAAAAAAAGCTTGATTATATCAAGACCCAACACATTGTTATCTTAACGTATACAAACTCGAAGTGGGAACAGGTTACTTCTTCCTCTAACTCAGTGGATTTAATAAGGCATATGTAATCAAGAATAACTTTAATTTTTTGTTTCAGTCTATCCTGAAGTACTAAAACAAGCAATTCAAGGGCTATACTCTTCCATAAACAGCATTTGTTGTGATTTGGTCAGGATCTAACCTTGAGTCTTTTTTTGCAGCAGGAAGCAAAAAGCTTTGTCTTGAAATTTGGCATATATAGATTGACCAAAGTGCCCTGATACTCATTGTAGCACTAGTTAACATGAAGAACAGCAGTAAATGCAGTGATTAGACACAATTCAGACAGTTGAGTGTCCAGTTTCATTCAATAACAGTGATGTATTGATAAAAGGAATTTACTTTTTGTGTATGTCTACCCTAACTAATTTGGTACCTCTGATTAATTTGCTGCCAGGTCTTCTGGATGAGCATTACAAGCAATGACATTGTAATAATTGTTGTTCTAGTGCCATCCATTAGTGCCATAGATATCGTGGGGACACAGTCTCTAACTTTAGGAGTTCATATTGAGACAAATGAGAAACATAAATAAGAATGGAGGAGTGGAAAAGACAGGATAATAGTTATAATAAAAACAATTTCATGCAGTTCTTTAGTGCATAAGCATACATAACTCATACACATTTGTTCCTGGTCCTGCAATACTGGCTTTGGTAGTTCTTTTTCCATAATAATGAAATTCCACTGGTGAGACAAAGCAATGGGAGTTTTTTAGGATGGACATGAATGAGAGGAGGGAAGTCCAGAATATTTCAGGAAGGCCAAGAATTTGGAATTCAAACTATTTCTTTTAGAAATACAGAGCACATTTCAAAGGCTTCCTGCTTGTGAGGTGACTGATGTTCCCTAATACAGACTTTTTTGTATTTAGAAGTCATTTTAGTGAAAAATGTTGAATTCTTTTCCAGAACACTTGAGCACATGATTGCAAAAAGGGGGACAGAACAGAGGATGTTTTAGTAAGGTTCTTGACTCTGTCCAGTTACACTCTTAAAAGATTTCTGAGAGAAAAAGGGAATGGACTAATTTTACATGAAGGAAAAAATGGAAAGAGTTGCCAGAACACTGATAAATATAATTGCAATTGACAGAACAAGTCAGCTAAGGATTTTAATGTGATTTTCTGGATTTCTGTGTCACAAAATTAGCACTTCTCTGATGAAACAGTTCACAAGATTTATTGACCGGGGCTGGTTATTTGTGATGTTGATTTTGAGGGTGCTGCTGTGTGTCCATGACTCACTGCTTTGAAATCAAAAACTCATTTTATACAAGATAGTCACTGTGCTGTGGTCTGGTAAAAATATAACATGATGTTTTTGTTTAATACATTGGTGCAACACCTAATACATTGGTGCAACACTGAGTCCTACAATTATGATCTGCATTATTGCAAAAGAGTTTATGATGAGAAAGAGTTCTTTTAATATGCCATTGGATTAATCATGTATTCCCAAGAAATAAATTTCCCAGCATTGGTAGATTTTAGATTAATTTATATATTGAAAGCATAGTCTTTTCCTTAAGTTAATTCTCATCATGTGTACAGCAATCTTCTGATATGAAATACTGTTAAGAATCAATGAGAAATGTGTTTGATGTCTGGCTTTTCCCACATCAAAAGAGCTGAAAAGCTCATGAAAAAAATATACTTATAAAAAATAAAATGCATTTAGCAAAACAAAGCATACTAGAAAACATAGAACAACAACTGTAAAGCAGGGAAAACCATGGTAGAGATAAACAAAGAGCTACTTATGAGCTGTCATTAGTGCTGGAGTGTGGGAGAACAGTGCAGCTAAATTCTACTGTCTTTTGTACTCATTTTTTCAGTAGCTTTGTATTTTGGCAACCAAATTCCCAAACGATATGAATTATTCAGACCCAACTCGGCCAAGGCGTGTATTTTTAAAAAAGATTTGAAAATCACAGAATCACAGAATCTAAGGGGATGGAAGGGACCTTGAAAGATCATCTAGTCCACCCCCCCTGCCAGAGCAGGGTCACCTAGAGTACATCACACAGGAACGCATCCAGGCGGGTTTTGAATATCTCCAGTGAAGGAGACTCCACAACCTCCCTGGGCAGCCTGTTCCAGTGCTCTGTCACTCTCACAGTGAAAAAGTTTTTCCTGATATTTACATGGAACCTCCTATGCTCCAGTTTACAACCATTGCCCCTTGTCCTATCATTAGTAATTACTGACAAAAGCCTGGCTCCATCATCCTGACACTCACCCTTTACATATTTGTAAACATGGATGAGGTCACCCCTCAGCCTCCTTTTCTCCAAGCTAAAGAGACCCAGCTCCCTCAGCCTCTCCTCATAAGGGAGATGTTCCATTCCCTTAATCATCTTTGTGGCTCTGCGCTGGACTCTCTCAAGCAGTTCCATGTCCTTTTTGAACTGTGGGGCCCAGAACTGGACACAATACTCCAGATGTGGCCTCACCAAGGCAGAATAGAGGGGGAGGAGAACCTCTCTTGACCTACTGACCACCCCCCTTCTAATGCACCCCAGGATGCCATTTGCCTTCTTGGCCACAAGGGCACATTGCTGGCTCATGGTCATCCT
>VZRW01012678.1:152436-183425 GCA_013398125.1 Aegotheles bennettii | reverse complement strand
AACAAGTTGTTCCATCACCTTACCAGGGATGGAAGTGAGGCTGACCGGTCTATAGTTACCCGGGTCCTCCTTCCTGCCCTTCTTGTAGACTGGAGTGACATTTGCTTTCCTCCAGTCCTCAGGCACCTCTCCTGTTGCCCACGACTTAGTAAAGATGATGGAGAGTGGCTTAGCAATGACCTCTGCCAGCTCCCTCAGCACCCTTGGGTGCATTCCATCCGGACCCATCGATTTATGGATGTCCAGATTGCTCAACTGATCTTTAACCCAATCCTCATCTACCAATGCAAACTCCTCCTTTATCCTGACTTCTTCTGGGGCTTTAGGGATCAGGGGCTCCTGGGGAAAGCTTACAGGAGTAAAGACAGAGGCAAAGAAGGCATTCAGTACCTCTGCCTTCTTTCTATCCTCTGTCTCTAGGGCACCCACCTCATTCATCAGTGGGCCTATATTGCCCCTAGTATTAGTTTTATTTGCTATGTACTTGAAAAAGCCCTTAAAAGCCCTTAAAAATACAAACTCTTGTCAGCTATTGTGCAGATATACATGGATGCAGATGCAGACATCACCTGTCTTGCTGTAATTCCTCCCATAGTATCAAAGGAACATGACACTCTTAATTTCCTCTGCTTATCCCTTGGGTGCTCTTAGTTCAATCTCAGCTGCAACTTGACTTCTGTCATTAAATGACCCATATATACCTACTAAGTACGGCATCTTACTGTTAGCAACTTTTGATTAGCTGTCTGCTATATTGCTATACACAGACAGCACCTTTTAAAAAAATAATTCTACAAACAATCATTTAGGGAAATGGCATTGTGTATGTACCACTTGTGTTTAGCACCCTTCTTTTTCCCTATAGTCCTAGTAAGGCACTTAGTTAGTATGTAGTTAATTTAACTTCTTGGATAGGGAAAAATTCCAAACCTGCTGGTTAAATGGAGTAAAGGGAAGGGCAAACCGAGCCTGCCCACTGCTTTAATAAGCTGCTTTTTCAGCGGGAAGAGAGGAGCTTCTCTCTGACTTCACTGCACTCTGCTACGGGCAGCAGCCTATGAGTCACTGCCTTGGAGAGATAGTGACTTATTTTAATTACCCTCAATGAACCCTGCATTTGCAGGAATGAGTCATAGCCTAATGCAATTTCATAATAATCATATAAGAAGTATTTTAAAGTGATGCCTTGTGGCTTTGCCTATTTTATTTGGTCTCCGGGGTGACTGGAGAACATGATTCATTTTAAATGAGCTAGTATATATTATTTACTAGTAATAATTACTTCTGTTATTTATAGATAGAGATTGTGCATGGTTCTATACAGATCGAGAATATGATAAGGTTCCAGAGCCCAGGGGCATGCAGCACATGGATGCAGACATCAGAGTGATTAAAAACATGGTGGGTGAGATTGATGCTGTGATAAGCAGACAGAGCAGCTCTCTGAAGAGTGTTTTGCTTACCTTTTAATGAACAATGTGGGGTCAGATCAAGTGCTTCCAATTATGTATAGGGGTGCTAATGGCCAGGGGAGTGCATGAAGCAGAAAGGCAGGCAGTGCAGTTTGTGGGGCTGAGTGTAAGAACTGGGGGTAAAGACCTCAAACCTCGTTTTTTTCTCTTTTACCACAGACAAACACCATTTTGTCACAGTTGCACTCTTTTATGGAGGATTGTCAGGTTAGACAAAGCATATCTGCTGTAAAGGATTTGAAGAGTAAGACATGTTTTCCACTTTGTACTGGGAAAGACATCTTTTATTAAGTAACTGATTTGACAGTGCTCTAGTAACAATGTGTTATTGTTAGAAGGTAGTATAAGAACATATGCTCACTAGGGATTTTTGCCTTATTCTTTTGAAGGAAAGTGAGGGAATCATCACACAGCACAGTGGTATATATGCCTGTGTAATCCCTGTAAGGGAGCTTGTTGCTAGGTAGAAAAGGCTAGAAAGTTGGGATGGGGTTTTTTTGTGAACTGTAGAGAGCTAGCTTAGGCGTGTTTGCTGCTGAGGAGGAGCTCATTTATGAAAAAGGAATTTTCTTTGTTTTCTATCCAGCTGCCCATTGCCTTGGGCTACCTTCCTTGGGTGGTGTCTACCTACTTACCATAACAAGGCTTGGTCTTCTTGCTCAGTTGGTGTTTGTTTGCCCAAGACTTTCAGCATAGATAAAGACTTTAGGGAAAGTTTGGTTAAGAAAGTTGGTGTAGATGGATAATTACAATATAGCACGCTTTAAGGTAAGCTAATTACTCATATATGCAACTGAAACTAGTGAATGTACTTTCCACTGTCAAATGAAAGCAAATACTTGTTGTGCCAGGGTGGTTTGAGCATCCTGTTATCTTCATGCTCTCTTGAGGGGAAGGAAAATCGAGACACGGGGTAAAGTAAATGGTACAAACTCACACAGAATTCATAGCTCTGCATAAAGAAGGGATCCATATGTCTTCAGTCACAGGCAAAGTATCTTAACCACAAGACCATTCTTGTTCCTGTACAAACAAGCAGTTTGCTTTCATTTCTTTCTTGTTGGTAGTTCTGATAGACAGCTCAGGCATGAATGTTAGTGGTGGAGGGATTGCTATAAGAAACGTGTTTGGAGTGGAGAGTTGAAAGATGAATGAGTCAATGGGTTCATGGAAAAGAAAAGCTTCTTCATTTATGTGAAGACTATTATTACTTGGCATGTCAATTTTACTTCTGAAAGGATTAGTTGGAGCTGGCAGGTTTAAGTTGTGAAATGCAGACAGGTATTGTGAGAAACAGGAGCAAACAGACTAGTTTTTAAATCATTTTGCCCATTTGCCTATCATTATTATGTCATCTTTCTTGGATTTAAGCAGGAGCATATCTGAATCATTTATTACTGTGGTGCCACTGCAATAGACATGGCTGAAGAAAACACTGACAGGTCTCCAGAAGGGTTTGGTCTAACTGTCAGCAACTGGTTTTGGTTGTGGTTCTAGATTTTTTTCTTTTTGCTCTGATTCCTTTAAGAATATGTTGATGAGCTGTGTCTCTTCCTATGCTGAGATCACTGAAGACAGTAATATTTGCAGTATGTTATCTCTGGCAGAGGGAATTCTGCTGAACATTTACTGCATGGGATGTTGTGTTGTATTGTTCCCAAGGGTCTGATGGGAGTTAAAAAGCCAATTGGAGGGAGAGTATAAACCCACTGTAATTACTGTAAGTTTAACTCACATCTGGCCTGACTAATCCTGGCCACAAATTGTTTATCTGCAGACATTTTTTTTCTCTCCTTGGAAGTGACTGCCAAGGATGTAGAGAAGTGTGAAGACCAGATTGTCAGTGGCAAACAATATTGGTTGTAATCCCATCTGATGTTCAGGGAAGATCAGTACTACTTGGTAGTTTGCATGCTGGCCCTGAAAATTACAGTTTCTGTCAGAGCAAGTGAGAGCTGCTGCCAGAGCCATTCTCTGTCCACAGCAAACATTGCAAGAATGCTTGTAATAAAGATGCTTGATACATCAAATTAAACTGCGTAAACCCAGCCCTGCTTTTGAACTGCTTGCTCCCGTGAGGGGGACTGTGGCTGCTGGCGCCTGTGGCCGGATGGCAGCTCCTTATACAACAGCAAAACAACAAAGGTGACTCCTGAGGAGCCTGGTGCTTTGTTCTACAAAGGCTGGGGGGAGAGAAGCAGCTGCTTTGCTGCTTCCGTGGAATAGTTCCATTGTTAGATAGACAATACTTGGACACAAGGCACACATACCTTTGAAGCCTTTGTGTCCAACAGGAGTGTCTCACTTTCACTATAGGAAACATGTGACTTGCTTGTAAAAGGGAAACACACAACTGGCAAAAGCTAATAGTGCAGAAAAGTTGGGCAGATGTCTAAATAACGACTTTGACAGTGTTTCTGGCATTGTTTTTAGGCCTTTCTATAGACCTTGGGTATTAAATCTGTGCCTGTGAGACTGGTCAACCCAGAATGCTAAGACTAGATTCAGCCGTTTCTAAAAGAAGTACTTTTTCTTTTTCCTTATTATATGCCAGAAAAAAATCTGCAAAGGTGGAGATGGACTAGAAGAGGACATGGAGTGAAGAAATATCAACTTGTTTTCCGAGGATATTCCCGAATTATTTCTGATGCTCTGCTGCAGTGATCCAAAAGTGCAGCACCTGTCAGAAACAGAGGATATGAGTGTTTTCAGAAAAGTGAAGCATGGCTGATTTCAAATGCAGTGAATAAAGTGCTTGAAAACTGAAGCCTGAGTATGTTTGTCCATTTCTTTGTCTTGGCTGAAGACGAAAGGTTGGTTGGAATACTTATGGATAAATTATGAATGAATACTTTTGTTAGCATATGCTGTTTCACCACTGCCAAAACAACATTGCAAAGCAATACGGACACTGACAAAATTAGAGGAAGAGAGGGAAAGGCAAAGAGATCTCAAGCATGAGAAAGCAACTTTGCTTTTCCTAGTCTAGAGAGACCTAAAAGGAAAGCTTTGCTTTCAGTCAGAGCCAGAGTTTGTAACAAGTTCACTCTCATGTTTCAAAATTCGGACTGAAAATAGGCTTTTTGAAACAAATATGATCTGTGAAAATGGCTGACTGCTTTCAATCTGTGCTTGTGCAGAATTGGAGGGTTGGTCTGAATTAACATGTTGTTTCAATGGCACAGATATGTGAACTGGACCTCTAAAATGCTGTTTCTGCTATCTCTGAAAGCATCAAACGTTCTGGTGAGGCCAAAGCAAAACACTGCAAGACGGAAAATCTGTGACACCAGGGAGTGCATCCTTCTGTTCCCCTGGCTTCCTTACAGCTTGCATTGCAGCTTTTTCTCTGAACTTGGACTTCTCTGTCACAGCCCTGGATCACACTTCTTCCAAACACCCAAGCCTGACACCACAGCTCCTGCTGCAGGAGAGGGACAGCGGTGCTGTGTGGTGAGTATTGGTAAAGCAAAGCTGGGGCATCAAGGTGGAGTGCAGAGAAATAGGTGTTGTGTTAAGTCAACGGGATCTGACTGATGTGAATGTAGGGTTTCTTCCTAAATGTTTAGTTTTAGAAACCTTTGGAGTCTGTCACATGGTTCTGTCCTGGGTTCAGCTTTTCATTCTAGCATCACTTGTTCGAGGTTTGTAACAGCATGTCCTCCTTTGCTGTTTGCCCAGGTGGAACATTTACATCAACTTTGTGCAAGTTATAGAGTGGCTTAAGCACTTTCAGTTTCACTAATAAACGATTTCTGGCAGAGATTGCTCCTGCGGTTATTATAAACAGGGCTGGGTTGTGCAAGTGCCTGGACAATTAGAGTATCTTTTTATGAGAACTCAGAGTACTCCTTCAAGGAACTTTTTCCTTGTCTGGTGACTACCCCAAAAGCAGGCAGGTTGAAGGAAAAACAAAAGACACCACACTTCAAAACATTAAAATTACATCAGCATGAACATCAAACATCCAAAGAGAACATAGCACTTTCATGTCATGAATCATCTGAGTGAAATCAAAACCTCTCCCTGAATCTGTGGGGTGACTCCCTGACAGGGTTTCCTACGCAAATAGTTGCAGGAGGGAACCCTCCTGGTCAAGTCGGTCAGTCTAATGACAGGTCCTTTGTCTGAAGACAGGGAATTAAATCTCTCCAGACATTTTCAGCAGCTGTCATTTTTAAACCTACTTTTTCATAAAAACTAAAATTGAAAAAACATCAGTTTCGAGTATATTTTTCAGGGTCTTAGATCCTTTCCCCATTTTCTTTTGCCCTCTTTAGACTTACTTAGGAGGTGAAGTGCTTATTAGATCTACATAGTATCCAAGGCTGAGGACAATGAAACTGTTTTAGTGTAAAATCTGTTGAGATAAGGATCAAGCTGCTAGGTTTCTCATGTTTTACTGTAAAATGACTAACCAGAAGTCTCTGACCAGCTTCAGTCAAAATTTTAGGTAGATAGCCTGGTTTGGTTGCTGCCTGCTATTTTAAAAAAATGATGTGGCCTGCTGGCTCAGGCATTTTGATACTGGTTTGATACAAGGAACATACGTCAATAGAAAATCACTCAGGCCTTATGTCCCTTCAGACAATACTGAGGATGTGAACAAAAAGTTCTTGGAGGCAAAAGGAAAATCCTTTATCCTGCCCCTTCAGCCAGCCCTCCATGGACTGACAGGAAACCAAAGTACACAACACCCTCCTACAAACAGGCCCTTGGGTTTGGAAGGGACAAAGAAATAGAAAATGTTATCCATGACATACACCACTGGTGAAGCAAGTGCTCGATTTTTCATGTAGACGTTCTGTAAGGCCTTAAAATGCATTTCAAAATTCAATGATGTTGATTTGCTTGCACTTTTCCTTGCACTTTTCTAATGATGCTTGCAAATCAGAAAACAGGCCTTTCAATTGCTTTTTGTTGCACAATAACATGCGAAAGTATTAACTGAATTAAAATCCTTTCGAATTGGCCCCACAAGCAGTTAATTTTGAGAGCTTTCACTCCTGACATTTAAAAACAGCTAAAAAAAATTGTACCTCAGATATGACTAATCCTGAAATCCATGGAATCATTTGAATATCCCATTGTAGGAGTAAATCTTGGGAGATTATCTCTGTCATGTGAGAGGCAAGTCCTAACAGCTACAAAATAAATCCCTCCTGTTCCTTGGGTAGCTTGTGTTAATTTGTGTGCCAATGTTAAGGGAAAGGACGTACAGTGTAGCTGTTTTAGGAGAATTTGGTTTAGTTGTTGGAGAAGTATTTTGCTGATGCTGTTTCCTCTGGGCAAAAAGACTAGTCTGAGCTGTAGCTACAATATCCTTGCTAGAAAAAGGTAGAAACAGAAAAACTCTGTTGCAGCCTGAAACAGAGATTATAAATTTTAATGTCAAAGTGCAATTTTTGCAGATTTTTAAGTTTCCATGAAAAGTGCAAAATAAGTGGTTTGTAAGGTGTTTTCTTTGTCATAATCTCTTCAAATTTTTACAGTTGTTTGTACAACTTGTTTAATGGTCTTGTCAGACACCAGCTGTGCTAGTTTTGAGACTGTGTGTCACCCTTTATACAAACTGTATATAGACAGCAGTGCTGAACCTCTGGTTCGAGTGTCAGGTTTTCTGTGCAGCATAAAATTTGAACGGTGTTGTATGTGCGAGACCCAAGGAAAATACTTATATCATACCCTCCCAACCCAAATTCACCTCTTCCCCTGGTCAGTCCTTTCTGCAGCCCTCACTAGTTTGCAAAGACAACAGATGAGGTCTTTGAGCTTCTCTTTTACCTTGTTACCTTTCTGGATAGAAACTGAAAATAGTTTTATAACTACCAGCTTTACACACAGGGCTTGTTTGGAAGTGACTGGAACAGATCCAAATTTTGTCTTACTGGATGCTCACCAGATAACCTTGCTGTGGCTGCGTCTGGATTATTTTTGTCTCAGAGGCATGAAGATGAATGGTCCTGTGTGTTATTACAGCTTTACTGGTCCATTAAGCACTGCTCCCAGTAAAAATACCAAAATTCTGCTTTGCAGCCTTCATCCCCATAATTATATTTGCATTTCATCTACCCCAAAGAGAGCAGGGGATAACTTCTTGCAGTGCTTTAGGGTTCTTGAGAAAACTTGAGGGAAACCTCTCCCACATGCATGTTGTCTCTACCATGGCCTATTTCTTTTTTTTAACCAATGCTGAGACTAATTTAATTTTGTAAGTATTCTCACGGTGTCATCAAATTAATGCCGCCTGTCAGCTGATAAATTGTACCTTTTATTGAACATACTGCTAATTAGTAAAGAGTGATGCTTAAGCAGCATGTCAAAGCAGGTCTGACACTAGAGATCTATGAATTAGTGTGAGGCTCTCAACCTGAAAAATAGTTTACAAGAGGAAGGTTTTCATTTCCATACTATTTATATTTGTGTTGAACAGCCATTCTCACAGGGACCTCTGAAGTTAGAGATGACAGATATAAAATAATTTCTATGAGAAGAATTTGGATCAGATATACACTGCTTCAAAACCCCTTGGTTCATGCCAACGTGCTGCAATAAATCATATAAAGCCATGGAAAATATCCTTCTGGCTTATGAAATCTGTCTCAGGGAGAGGAGACTGGTTTGATTTTATACAAGCAGCCATTTCTACTGGATTATTTCCTTGCTTAATGAGTCTCAAATGGAAACAAGGGGCTCGGCTCCAGAGTCTTCGTCTGATGAGCACTTGCTTACCTTAGAGGCTACTGAATTTCATTAATAGTACATAATCTTTTTGCAGATTGCCCCTAGGTGTCCTGCTTGTGTTGCCAGCTGCCTGTGGAGAGGTGGCTGATTAGTGAAGAGGAACAACTGTTTACTCCCTCGTCCCTCGCAGTAGGCCAGGATCCTGAACTGCTGCTCTTGATCGATTCGTTCTGACAGTGCATGGAAATTACAGTGCAGCCTTTTCTAGGGCAATCTCCAGTTTCAAAAAATGCATTTTAATAGCATGATAGGTCTCCGTGAATGTGGATATGTGCTGGTAATTGGCTGCTGTGCTCCCAAAATTACATTCAAACATTGCACTGTATGCAATTGACTGAAAAGCACTGTATAAATAGGAAGGATAATTAGATTAACTTCAAGATGACAGTGATTAAGATCCTAGACTGGTTTCTGGATCCTCTCTTTTAGCAACAACTTCCTGTGTGACTCAAAGGAAATCGATAAAGGTTAGGTTTCTCCATACCCTGGGAAACCTAGGCTTTAGTTTCTCTGTGCAAAGTAGAAGCCACAGAAACCTTCCACATGTTTTAGAAGACAGTGCTCAGATACTGAAGATACAAATGCATATCTGCTACTTCAATCAATGGGAAAAGTTAGGCTAAATTGTGTTATCAAAACACAAATCCTTATTTTTCTGGGCTGTTTCATATGATTTGAGAGAAGCAGGGAGAAGCAAGGGAGACTGAACTGGAAAAGTTCCTGTCAATGGCGAGTGAAGTACTTTATGAGAAATGTCCTCACAGGACTGGGCAGAAGATTTGGTCATACAATGGCATGGCTAGGGATCGTATTTTGTCTGCCTGCAACCTGTACCAAAGCTAGCTCAAGAGCAGTCTCTGCCTGTGAGCACTTCTGTGTCTAAAAGTCCTTGTTCAGGAGCTATAGTTCTCTGCACCTGGTTGGAGTGATTACCAGCTTACTTTGCAGAGACCAAAGACCTGAAGTTGTCAAAGGAATAGCCAAACATGCAAACTCTGAACAAATGCTGGGGTAACTCCTTTCTATTCCATCGCTTATGCAAGATGTGTCTATTGGGTGCCATCTGATACACTAAAAATGTATGACATCTATGACATTAAATGAATGACAGCAACTACCATTCCCCAGAAGTCTATTGTCCTAAATCCTGCTGCTGCTTACAGCACAGTGGCCAACCATGACCAAAAAAAAGTGATGAATAATTTGTTTATCTCCCTTCTGAGACATTTAAAACTCGATGAATTATTTTTTTGTGTGCTGCTGTGTGTTTGCACTATGTCAAGTGACTGGACAGAAAAGGGCTTACATGAGGTTATACGAGAGTTGAGTAACATTAAACTATGATTTCTCTTAAGAAGGCCAGGCAAGGTCCAGCAAGAATGCTCTCTTGGTGACTTCTTCCCTACCGCATGGCCAGGTCTGGGAGGTCATCAGAATAACACACTAACAAGTGTTTTTGGGGGGGGGGCTTGCGGCTTTTTTTACCTGGAGAGGGTAGAAGAAACTAAGATTCAGTGTGTGATATTTACCTGGCCTGACAATGCTCCCATGAAATATCATGTATGGTATTTATCAACCTGAATAGCTGCTAAATTACATTATAAATGTATATGATGTATTGATGGATTGCATGGATGACCATATAACCATCTAAGCCTTATGCTGCTGCTTCAAAGCTCCCAGTAATATGCCTTATGTAGTTTTGTTGGGGTTTTTTTTGTTCTGCAATGCACGCAGAAAGAGCTGCCAGTCACATGTTACAGTTTTGTGGCTTAGAAAGTCCTGTACAGGTAATTTTTTTAAAGAATCAATGGTAAATTAGCTGGATTTTCTAAATCAATACTACACTATGTGAAGAAAAGCATTTGCAAATTTGAAATATTTAATTGCTGTTTAGTGTTCCAGGCTCATGTCAACTGATTTATGAGTTAACAGTCAGTGATAGCTGAGTGCTGCCTTCATTTCTAGTCAAGGAGGTTATGCTTGGCTGGCATCACTATTCTCTTATATTCAGCCAATGAATACTTACCCAACCGGTACAAAATAGAGTGGAGTATGAAAATAATGTTTTGAAGTAGAAAGTTCTGGCTAGAACTGTCTGGCATATGTGGGAAGGTGAAAAAAATACTTGGTCAAATTATATGTTATATCAGAGACTACTAGATAACTCAGTTTAATATGGTAATACTTAATAATGAACATAAAGAACAAATAACTTTCCTCAATTCATCCACCCTACTTGGATTTCTAAACACCTGTGGCAATGACCACACGTGCACATGGACTCCTGTAACAACAAGCATTGAGGTTTATTTAAAAAACAGGGCTGGATTCCTAAGGCCTGTGCCAAACCTCTAGTAAGGATGACAAAAATGTTTTTAAGGCACTTTAGTCAGGTTTTCCAGCAATGTACACCTTTCCTCTGCCTGGCTTTTTCTCATACTTTTATTGACCTTCACCTAACCTCAAAGGCTAATTTTCACAGGGTATATCTGAATACCTGCTTCCATTGTTTTTTATCCCTCAGGGATTACACAGATTGGATGCCCTGTGATGTCAACAGGGGATTTGCAATGTCAGGCTTTTGAGAACTAAATTACGTCATCAGCCAAGATATTTCAATGTACTGATCTCGCTAGTTATATTTATCAAGTGCAATCATGTACATGTGGGAACTAGAGGGTATGTATTACTAATTTGGGTCTCAGTCATTTGAACTTTCTGACTTCTTGGTTTTCACAAGCTGATTTTTTTGTTTAAGGGGAAGAATTCTGTTTCAAACTAGAACTAATTTCTATTCTCCACTGATTTCTTTTGCAACTATTGGCATCTTCTAGCCACTCTGGATCAGAGTTTCTCCATTTGTAAAATAAGATAAAGCTGCGAGAGTGGGACAGGCACTTGATACCATAATTTTTATCATGACTGTTGTGTTTGTTAGATCTGAGGATTTCTTTGTATTGATGTGAATTGTAAGTATCTTAGCTTCTAACTTAACACACTCGAGAACATTTTGAAGGTTCCAGATCCACAATTTCCTTCATGCCAATACAAAAACAAAAATAAAAATAAAATCTGATAAATAAAAATCCAGTTGAGATAAGCTTTTTGGTTTGCCACTAGGGAAGAGTCCTGAAGAAATCTGTCCCTGCTTTCACAAAACACCTGAGAATGGATCAGTATGTTTTAGTAATCCTATTTACAGTATTTTCTTTTCAATTACAACAACAGCTAAATATATTTAAAAGAAAGCTACATATGCCAAGTCTTTTCCTTGGCAGAATTTAGTACCAAGTGTGTCAAACTGTTGACATGTAGAAAGACTAGATGATGCCTGGGCGCTTGCTGCTAGTCCCACCAAAGCCAACAGGGCCCCAGGGTACCTCAAACCCCGTGGAAGCAGGACCAGGACAAAGCTGGTCTGGCTTCTTCCCTTCCCGCTGAGGACTCTCACCTGGTGCTTCTTCCTCAACTAATCTGTCTCATGTATGGCTTTGCTGGAGATTTCCAGGAGAGACCTTTCAGTAGTTACGGCTACCAACTGAATGTGAGCTACTTTCATAGGCTTGTTGTAGTCTTAACAAAGTATGCCTAAAAAAAGTAAAAATAACAATAACAGTAATATTTTGTGTATGTGCCATCAACCCTAAGGACATGAAAGCTCAGCACCTATTGTGCTGACTTAATGATTGTTATAATGATTGGCATGAGAAAGGAACATCACAGTTCCTTTGATACTTTAGGGAACAAAGGCACACTTTTCATCCCTGAGTTTACAAGGCTTAAGGATGAGACTGAACAGTGCAAGGATTTGGCAGTGTCAATGGGAGGGGGGGAAGGGAGAAAATGACAGCTTTTATTTTCACAAGTAAATAAGGCTTGTTTTTACTAATTCTCCTTCATGAGTTGAGCCATGTGCTGTAGCACTGTATCAATTCAGAGGATGTTGTTGTGACAGAAAAAGGTATTTTCCAACTCTTATCCACCCACAAAAGTATTACCAAGAAAGGTCTTTCTAAGATACATGCCTCAGGAAATAAATATTTACGATCCCTGCTGTTAGAAATGTGCCTCCCAGTACTAGCATGTTCTGCTTTCCTTTGTCTTTA
The DNA here is from genome assembly GCA_013398125.1 of Aegotheles bennettii. Taxonomy (NCBI): domain Eukaryota; kingdom Metazoa; phylum Chordata; class Aves; order Caprimulgiformes; family Aegothelidae; genus Aegotheles; species Aegotheles bennettii. The sequence goes on along the minus strand of VZRW01012678.1, from coordinate 171,100 downwards.
CTCGGGCATTTTCCAATTTTTTTGTTCCTCTTATGGTTACTAGTGCAGCCTTATTCTTACACTAATCTGCTTTATCATGGCCCTTCAGCTGAACCTGCAAGAGAGCTCCAAATCCCAGCATGCTTCAGCTCTTGGATTACGCCAGCATCCATTTGAATTGAGAGTATACCTCACTGCAAGGCAGACAGGCACAGACCTGGGGCTTTGGACTTAGTCTAGACCTGAGATGCAGTGATGAAGTAGGGTGAGAAGGATGTCACAGACTATGAGACTCCAAAACGTTATAAGATGTTATGGTAGAGGGGGATGATGCAGGTCAGCTGTTGCAAAAAATAATGTAACCAAACTGACTGATCAGCTTGTTGTAAAACACTGGGTTCCCTTTTATGGCTGCAAAATAACTAAGCACTAAATTTTTTTCTGTTTTCTAGAAATGGAAAAGAATAGGAATATCAGCAAGTTTAGTGTCCTTATTAAAAGCAGAATTGCCATTATTTTAAGCGAATATATAAACTATGATATTTGGCTTTTAATTACTACAGTTATTTCTATATTTTATTGCATTTTCTTTTTTCAATTGCCTCAAGGTTTTATTCTTTACCAGTAGTTGTAGGACATGGATAACTGGTAATTAGTCAATCAGGTTACAGGTCTATTGCTGACTTGCCATCTCAGAAAAAATATTATGGGGTGAAGATGAAGTATGTTGCTTAATTATACCAACATGAAATTGCTTCAGTTAATCACTGAACTCTACCATGAAAAAAGCTTCCAAATCGTTACTACTTTAGAGCGTACAGTCTGACTATAGCAGATTTGAATCACCTGAATATTTTGTTTACCCTCATTTGGCTGTTTGTTTTGAGTTCAAGTACATCTCACCAATATTTAGCCATTAGACACGAAGGCAACAATTCTTCAACACGTGTCCTGAGGAAGAAAAGAGATCAAGTTTCTTTAGCATATTAAAATGATAAACAAGAAGCATTAGCCAGTCATCTGGTCATCTGCCAGGGTTAGCATGGTGGGATGGAGATATTCCGCACTGGGTCGCTGTGTTGCCTACTACCACAAACAGCAGTAGAAAGTGTGCCAACGTTTATCTATGTTTGTTTGTAATTTTATTTCCAAATTAACTCTCATAACTTGCATACCAACTTTCCAATTGCTTGGGCCAGAGCTTCCAAAAAACCCCTCATTTAGATGCTATTTATTCTTAATGTTTTACTGATGATTTTTAGCATAGAGAGATTAAGGTATGACCTGTGGTATTTATTGCCATTTATGGTGACTCTTAGGAGAGTATTATCTTTTGGACAGAAAACAGAGGGAAAGAATGCTGGACCAAGATTTTTTTCCATCTTATCTCTATTCTACAAATCCATTTGACCATTTGCTATGACAGTCTGAATACATTTATTACTGATTACAATAACTATTAATACACATTTAATATGCGCATTTTAACTACATTCCTTTTAAGTGCCTCAAAAGAGGGGAATGCAGAACTGCAACAGACTTTTCTTAGGTGTTTAGCTCTCTCTTCTGCCTAGTGTTTGCATTCAAGTATCTCAGAAGGAGAACACAGGCAGGTAGGGTTATGGAACACCCTGCCTGGAGACCAAACTTCTTACTAATCTTGCTTTAGAGCATTTTGAAAAAGAACGTAATGTCCTGCTGTGCCAGACAGTTCCTGATCCTGATCACTGATAAGTGCTTGTATCACTGTATTACTGGAATAGAAGTTGCAGCAGAAGGTGTAGAGGATCTCTCCAGTGCCAGCTGCCATTCTGCAGCCAGGCTGGGCACCCTTTCTGCGGGCTTCGCAGCCTGGGGCAGCCTGGCCTCCAGTTCCCAGCCTTCAGGGCACGCACAAGGCAACTACCCTGACCCTTCTTTTTGCTGAGCTACTTTTTTAACTTCACACGTTGTCTTCCATTTCCCTTTTGGATGCATGAAACTATTTCTCACTTCTTCCTTCCTTTCCTTGCACGTATTCGGGACAAGAAGTCAGCACCTGTAAGACCGCGCCCCGCAAGCAGCGGCAGTGGGAGCGCCGCTCGGGGGTGCCAACCCTCCCCGAATCTCCCGATGAGCCCCCCGATGTGCCTCAGGGCTCCCCGGGGCGGCGGGGGCGGGTGAAGGAGGGGCAGTGTGTGCAGTGGCGGCGGCGGGCGGCAGGGGGCGGGAGGAAGTCGCGACGCGGCGACAGGCGACAGTCGCTGCCCCGAGCCGCGGCTGGTCCGGCGTGATCCCCTTGCTAAACCCCGGTGCCCTCCAGCCGGGGACAGTTCGGTGCTGCAGAGCGGGCTGGCAGAGCACCGGGAGGAGTTGCTGCGGAGCGGTCTGCCTGCCAGCCCGGCGTTTCTGCGACGTGCAGGAAAGTATAAACACCAAAAGCCGATTTTTCAACTTTCCACGCAGAAAGCGGGGTCTCCTTTTCAGTCCCCACCTTCTCCTTCTGCTTTTCGTGCAACGATTGATCATGATGGCATGATGGGTTGCTAAACAGTGAATAAAATGGAGTCCCTCCAAATGAGGTTTGAGTCCTTATTTTTCCAGTGTGTCATCGTGTGCCCACTTCCTAAAGAGCAGCCCACAGCGGAGATGTGGGTTGCTGTCGCAGTGATGAGTAAGACCAGGAGAGAAAGCACAAGGCTGAAAAATTATTTGTAGAACTGTAAAAAAGTCCAAGCTTACAGTCCTTGCCGAGCCAAACTCATGCAGGGTAATAAAAGACCTACCGTATGCTGTAAACAGCCTCCTTTTAACATTTGGAATGAATTACATAAAAAAAATCAACTGATATTCATCAAATGCTATTAACTGGTTGCAAATGCTGTGAGGCAGAAAGCTTGCTCTGAGTGACCTTGTCCGCTTTACAGTTTGGGGGTTTGCCTGGTGCCAATACCTGGAGCGTCCAGCATCAGCTATCTGCAGGGCGAGGTGCCAGGCTCCCTGAGATGCCCCCGAGAGCAGCCGGGGTACAAGCAGGCTGCCTGCTTCTGCACGGTGCTGCCAGCAATTCTCCCTGGGACCGGCTAGGCCAGCCACAGGGCAGCTTGGCACCAGAGCTGAGCTGTCCCAATGCTGTGGAGGATCAGGGTCACTGGCTTTGGCTGTGCTCAGCCTGAGTGACCACCTAAGCCTACAGTGGCCAGGGAGTTTAAGGGCTGGGGGTTACTGCAATTTTGTGTTTGCGGTATCATGGTAACTTACCCAAGATTTAGCCACTCGGGCAGTAATTGTGGCCGGAACACTCAAGAGTAGGTCATTGCACTTGTAATTGGCCAGGCCCTCAATTCAGCTTTTGCTGGGGAAAATAAACAAAAGAGCTGCTGCCTTGAGTACTAAGCAAGACAAAAACCAGTGGCTGGCTGGAGATCACCCATGAGCTTGATTTTAAAGCGGCTTAGCAACAGTGTGGTATTGTTCCCATGCCATGCTGACATTTACTCCTGCCTGTTACTGAAAGTGTCAACTCCAGTAGCTCAGGGTGGTGTAGCCTGACGCCCTCTGTTTATGCTCCTCTGCTTTCCTTGTGGACAACATTACTTTGCCTCTGCTCATTGCTGCATCTCTGTCCTCCTGAACAGCTTCTTCTCAACTGTTTATTGAGTTTGAAAATGTTATCCTTATGGCTTTATGGCCTGAAAGATAAACTTCTATTCTGTCTGTTCTTCCTCATGTTTTTTCTTCACCAAATGGAGGTGGGATGTAGTCTGTTTATAGCCACTCACTTCTCAAGTTCTCATGTTTCCCATTTATTTAATTTTAAAATGTCTGTACATACACCTGCAGGAAAATGCTGACAAACTGAATGGTGAGTGCCATGAGCCACAGCTCAGAGTGGCATTACCTGGGTCTGCCCCTGTTTACTGGCAGGCACCTGGCAGGTGAGATTTAACAACACCCTTAAACTCAGAGTATGCTAGGACATCTCTGGAGTACTTATGTCTCCATGAGATTTCTCCAGGAGAAATAAAACCACAGGTCAGATCTTCTCCACCCTGCCATATACAGGATGATACACCTTCTACACACAAAAAAAAAAAGCTGAAAAACAGAAGGTCGCAGAAGGCTGGGCTGAAGATTTTCTTGCTGCTGGTACCCAGAGGCATAGCAAGAAGTTTGGCTGTAACTTTTGAAGTACAGGAGCTGAGCAGAGGAGCCTTCTGAAATGGGAACAGTCTGGTAGCACAAAAATTGTCTTTGGCACACCTCTCCATAAACTACGCCCACGCTTTTCAGTCTTGCTGAGAAGAAACTGGAGATGGATACGTGCTCTCTGCGACTCGGAGCAGCTGGTAGGCACGGTGGAAGGAAGCGACGTGGGGGCTGGTGGCTGCTGGAGCGTGTTTGTGCTGGAGCCAGCGGTGCTGCGCAGCTCTGCTCGCAAGCTGCAAAAACAACCAATGGGCCTATTATTGCTGTTATTATTGGAGAGGTTAAGAAAATGGGATGCATCCATTTCGGCACTTAAAAGCGTTAACAATCTCCATAATTTACCTCGCTGTTCTTGCTGACATGATTAATTTTCAGAGGAATCTGTATTATTGCCAGATTTTGAAAATATCAGAAATTCTTACCCAGAAGCCTTCCTTTTCAAAATTGATTTGTTAAAGGTGGCATAAATTATACTCCCATTGCTCTAATAAACAGGCTATTAACAGACATTGTGATAGCACAGAAACGCTTTACACAGAGAATCAATTTGTGGTTATGCCATACTGCTTTATAATGACCTGAAATTTTACATTGCACAGGAACGTACTTTGTTTTGATTATCTTAATGATACAGCCAGCTTTCTAAAACTTGCTACAGGTTCATCAGTTCAGACTCAGGTATAATTCATACCAAGCACAGGAAAAATACTTAAAAACTAATGGCAGCATTGATAACACTCATTACTCGTATGTTCTTTAAATGCGATAAAATGATCATGTAATGCTTAAGGTTGCCAACACCAAGGGATTTTCTCTTTTCACTAGTGGGTAGGGCAGATTCATATAGTTTCCCCATGTGTCTGTTCAGCTCAACACCAGCAAGCATAAATCTGCAGGTGACAGCTTAGCTGCCAAACCTATTGCATGACTTTGCACAACCTTGCCTGCCTATACAGGGTTGTGGTATCCAGTTAGTGCCAAGTTAGCCATGAACGGTTGGGACACATTAGGAATGGTGTAGGTCGGTCTTTGGATAAAAGTGACTTTTTGGAGTCCAAACCCTTGTTATATTCTGTGATATTATAAGAGATTTTATTGTACTTGAACACCTGCTTGACAGGTAGACATGGCCTGTCGGAGTTTTTTACTGAGGAATCTGACTTTTTGATCTTTATTGTAAGCCTGGTTTAATTAGAAACTAACTGTAATATTCTATTAATTTACACCCCTAGTTCTGCTCGCCTGAATCTGTGTCTGTGAAGTGCTTTCCAAGGCCCTACCTGCAGACACTGAGTTTTGCAGCCATCCTTTTTCTCTGTTGTAAAATTTTTACGTGCAGAGACTGTATACAAATGCCGAGTACTGGCTGTAATGTAGTTACGGTGTTGTATACAAATAAATCAGTTTCAGCTGTACTGCACTGTAGCTAAGAATTTCCAAAGCACACCTGGAACACAAAAACAATGCGATTTCAATATAATTTAATGAGGCTGTAACTCAAGAGACAGGTAGTAGGAATAAATATAATGCAAGAGAAAAGCTTTAGTTTCCTGAATCCTAAAATAGATTTACAGCTTTAATGGATGTTCTTCTGAATATACATCAAACAAAAGGCATGCTTGTTTTTACATATCTTTGTCTGTTGCACACCTAATACTATTTTCCCATCCTCATCTGCTCTTTGGCTTTTGCCCTTCTTTTATGAGTTCCTCTCATACTTCCATATTATACTGGTCCACAAAAGTTCACTCATAAAAATTTCAGTATTTATTTACCTTGTGTAACTTTCTTATTATATCCTCTCTGAAGGTACTGTACGTTTCTGATTCCAGAGTAGTACATGATGTGCAGAACACCTGGATGACAAAGTGCATGCATGTATCTGGGATTACATGCACACACACACACCCATCATTTTATAGGATTATTTTAATTTATGCTTACACACCAAACTACAAGAGTGTTTTAGCTTTTACTTCAGTTTGTCATAATTCTTTTTAAACTAAACAAATGTGATATTGTGAATAATGCCACACTGCTTCTTGTGTTCATTGGAAGAATGATTCCTAGTGAAATCCTACCTTGCATTATTACATTTGCTTATTTAATGAATCCACTGAAGTTTTACTTTGTGATCCCACCCTTATCTGCAGCTCAAGGTGTATTGCCTGGTTTTGTTTGGTAGTGAGCATACTTTGTTCTTCTAGTACACACAAAATAGATGCTTTTGTAAGGGGTATGGTCTTGTGTTGTGTGTGTGGTCCAAAGCGCATGCTGGACTCCTCCAGAATGGTGGAATCAAGAGCAAATAAAATATATTGCAGATATACACAGTGTTACATATCATAGAGTTTATCACAGTATAATAAATATTATTAATAAACTATTATCAATATTATATAAAGATTTATTTAATAAACAGGCATATTTAAAGAAAAGGTCAACAAATAAAGGTTTTTTTCCTTCATAAATCCTGTGTGGTTATGTGGCTCTAGAATAGTGGTGAAATCCTCAGTCCCTGCTGCTTTCTTCCATTGCATCAGAGAGATGCAGCTTTTTTTTTAATTGTAGGTCCAAAGTTTCTTGTAGAAGGGTAGAAGGATTCTGCAGTTAGTGGTAAAAGGAAGCAAGTGAGCAGTGGGCTCCCCTAAAGGTTTATTGCCTGTGAGCGAGTGGCACTATGGGAGGCCTGGGGTTTGTCTCTGCAACACACTCAGTCTGTTCCCATCCTGTGTTTGTCACAGGTACACCTATCCATTCTTGAGCACCAGCTTCTGCAGTTCTAGATTTAGAGACATGCAAACAATAGTTAAGCTATTGATAAAGTTCAACAAATTTAAACTATATTTTACTTTTACTTTACATTACAGCTTTTATAACTTTTACCTTTTGTTGCTGTCTGTAGGCAGCAGGGTGTCTGGACCACAGGCTGGAGATCAGCATTGAAATAGGCATAAATATATGATTTTATTTTTTTTATGTTAGATTCTTCAGTTTGTGCTTTTCATCTGTTATTCATTTTTTGTATTTAGTTAAATCCACTCTTTCTGTCCCCTTAAAATTCTAGTGGTTTGAAAAGGTTTCTGATTCACTGTGGTAGCACTTCAACATAATGCCAGCATCATTTAACTTGTACATGAATAGTCACAGCTTTCATAGAAAAAAGGAGTTCAAGAGCCAGGAGAAAATGAGCTACCATCTCTCTCAGGCCACCTGCCTACACCAGAGGAGGTAAGGAATAAATTCTAGGGCAAGTAATTTTTCAACTTAGCACAGCAAAGCCAGAAGACAATACTTTATAAGTCATTACAAAGGTCAGATGAGTTTGTTCTCTTAGGTCATAAATATGACGCTGCCACCTTCAAAATCCTTCTGCCAGCAACACCAAGCAATTAAACTCCTCTGTCCTGCTGCCTCGTGTAGCATTCCTGTGGTGCCCGGAGGTCCATTCCTCCTTCCCTTCTGCTGCAAGGCATCAAGAGCTTCTCTGAAACCAGGAACTGGGACAGGTGACTGCAGGTGGCCCAGCAGTCAGAGACCAAAGGGCCTGGCTTGGCCAGAATGCTGGCCTAAAAGAAACCCGTGAGATGCAGAAGCTGCATTGCCTGACAGCTCCCTTCATCCATGTGAATCAACCCTGGCGCTGTGGGAGCTGGTTATTTTGCAGCTAATACAGTTAGCCTGCTGCCATCCTCCTGAATCCTGTCTCTTCTATATATCTTGGCGAGTTGATGGGGATTTAAACAGTATTTGACTTGGAGGTACTACAAGGCAAACACACAAGCCATCAAAGGCATGTTTTATAATCATGGGTTAACATGATTCTTTTCTTTGGCATTTGACTGAAAGAAAAGAAAAAAAAACCTAAAAAGCCTTATGATTTTAAGCATGCAGAATGTCCCAGCCTTCTATCATTGTGAATCTGTTTTCTCATGTTGAAGGGGGAAAGTTTACTCGGGTGTAATAAGCAGGTCCCGTGGGACTGCAGCGTGCTACTGCAGTCATGCACAAAGCGAGCTGGCCAGAAAAGGGATGTCAGCCAACAGCCTGGAGTCCCACACTTCAAAGGACACCTCATGGGCAACAGCTTTATTTTCTTTTTAAGAAAATGATCTGACAAGCAGTTTGCTGCACTGCTAGTGGTGCCACCGAGAGACACTGTCCTATGCACGTGGAAGTCTAAAGGGATGGTTTTTATCTTCTCTGCATGTGCTGTGGTGTCCCAAAAAAGTGGATTACATCACATAACAAATTTAAAATGACCATATGCCCAACCTCATTACCAGGCCTAACAGACAGCAGATGAGAATCAAGTTAGTGGGATGTATTTCCTGAGGAGAGGTCATTGCTTATCTGCATCTCATCACTTTGAGCTATTTATAGGTATTTAATCACTCAAGCACTCAAGGCAAAGCCAAGCCTTCTTCGAGAAATCTATTTTGGAGTGGGTTACCTCCACATGAGGTAGGTATCATTTAGCGTGGCAAACCTCAAGAGATTAACAGTGGGTGGGAGGGATGCCTACAGGGATAACATGACAAATGTGCCAGGCCAACCCCACTGCTGTCCTCAAACCAGGGTAACAGAGCTTTACAGGGAACTCTTTTTAAGCTGTTTCAGACCGCTATCTTTGCCTATATAACTTCTCTGACCTGCTGCTCTGCCTCAAATAATTTTGCTAATCCCAATTGCGAGACCCACTGTACAGGCAGCAGGATGCAAGTAGATCTGAGAATCTGAGTGACAAAGCCTGTCCTATCTAGTATGATGCCCAAAATGAGGTAAATTCACTGGAGTTGGGAGGTGGAATAGGATTTGGTAACTAATGCAAAGCAAACATTTGTGGCCTCTCAATACTTAAAGGTGGCCTATAAGAAAGATGGGGGCAAACTTTTTAGCAGGGTCTGTAGTGATAGGACAAAGGGTAATGGTTTTAAACTGAAAGAGGGTAGTTTTAGACTAGATATTAGAAAGAAATTTTTTACTATGAGAGTGGTAAAGCACTGGAACAGGTTGCCCAGAGAGGTTGTAGAAGCCCCATCCCCGGAAACATCCAAAGTCAGATTGGATGGATGCTCTAAGCAACCCGATCTAGTTGAAGATGTCCCTGCTTACTGCAGAGGAGGTTGGACTAAATGACCTTTAAAGGCCCCTTCCAACCCAAACCATTCTATGATTTCCCAATGCAAAGCAAGCAGTAAGGTCCTTCTGCAGTGGACAGGGCTAAAATAGCTTGGATCTTGATTTAGGAAGTGTCAGCCTTGTGACAGAACCTGGAGTTAATACCTGTTGGGTTGTGCAACCTCATGGATAATCTCAGCCTCTTTTTGCTCTCAGTGCTCCATTGCAGATCCTCTTGAATACTGAAACAGAAGAGAAGACGTTATTTCCTGCAGAAGGAGTCTAGAAAACTTTCCCAGAGGGAAAAATATGAAGAAACCTCATCAAAGGCTCAGTTTTAACATTTTCCTAGGGCAGAGAATGATTCACCATGTTTATGTCTCCATTTGGATGCGTGTGGGTTAAATGCCTTACTAACCAGACAGAGGAAGCATCCAGCACACTATCTTTTCATCTTCCTATTATCAGCAGACAGTTCAAGTTAAAACAAAAATTTAACTTGTTTCTTTTGAAAAAAAAAAAAAAAGAAAAAAAAGAAAAAAAATGATGCCACAGTGTTTGGTTTAAAGAGTGGTCACATGTTTTGCTAGGGTTACCAGGGTACCAGAAACAAGTACAAACCTAGTTAAGGCTGAATGTCATGACCTGAACAACAGCTTCCCTGAATTACCATGTGATGTATGGTATTACACTTGGGCAGTTTAAGTAAGACCATCAAGCACACTGTATTTAGTCTGATTAGGAGTAAATGCAGAGCTAAGCATTAATCAGACCAGGTATATTGTGAAATTCACTGCTATTATACCAAAAGATTACAAAGTGAGTTTTCTAGCAAGGTTCATTTCTCTCATTGAAAGTATTCAAGATGGGTGGAAGACAAATTACAAATATTTTTGTCTTGATGCAGAGCACAAAATAAGTAGTATTTTTCAGGAAAAAAAAAAAAGGCGCATGTTTGTGCTGAAAATGCTGCTCCTGGAGATGTGATTTCTTTACAGAGAAAGCACTCCTGCAGCCTGTGTGTTAAAGCAGGTTGATTTCCAGAGTCATGGTAGGGACAAAGAGAGCAGCATATTATGAATAAAGTATTATCTAATAACTAAACCACAGAACTAGAATCATGGCTCTGAAGTGACATTGTTGCCTGCATCACCATATGCAGAAGGTTAAATGAGCTTCTGCTGTCCTTGTTTCACACCTTTAAAATCAAGTTTATAGTCTTTCTTACTTCCCAAAAATAACTAATATTGGCAATGTGGTTGGATATCTGAAAGTGAGGCAACAATCTCTGAAGCAAAACTCAATGTTACTCAGTTTCGCTGATGAGCAACACACAGCTACTGTTGACGTAGCCCTTGGCATGGATGAAGATGTGCAAAAGGCTGTCCTGGCCCATTCTGCTCTGTATCATGGTAGTGATTCCTGCCTGTTGCTAAAGCTTTGGAATATTTATTTTTCCTTTTTTTTTTTTTGGCCTATTAAGGGTTACCAAGTGAGGGCTGAAGGTGATTTGGTACCTTCTCTGAATGTGCTGGCAATGAGAAGTTCAAAGAGAGGAGTTCAAAGGTATTTCTTTTTCAGGGAGGAAGGAGATCATAATTCCAGACAACTGAAGCACCACTGGCCTGGTGAAAGACACTATGAAGATCTTACATAGGCTTCTTGATCTCACCATAGTCTTAATTGCTTCCTCCAAGGTGAAGCATGTTAGTGAAGTTCTGCTTCTCATGCCACTTCTCTTTTTTTCAGATACTCAAATCATCACCTTTGCTTGCACAAAAACAGCCTCTTCTCAGCTCCTCTGAAGCAATTGCCAAATTTTGTATTCTTTGGCATTCTTTTCTATTTTGGTCACCAAGTAGACAGGAAACCAGGATGCGCTCCTTGTCTGTATTTCTTCCTGTTAGAAAGATACCGGGCATCTGCAATCAAAGCAGGCCTACCGAAGCATGAATGAGGGCACATTTTAAATGTCTCTGTCAGAAAAAAGCCAGTGCAAAAGGAAACCAGATATATTCTGAAGATCTCACCATTATTTCCTAAAGAAAGGGAAATAAATGTCCCTAAATGTACCCATCTGACCTCCCTCTGCAGTCAATTTAGAGTAGGTTCATCTTTAAAGGGTCATTTTTAGGAGCTTTACTGAGAGCAGAACATGAGGCTTTATGTTCTCATCTGGACTAGTCACTTCTAGGCGATGCCTTCCTGGTCCAGTCATTCCAAAACTGATCAGTAAAGGTTTTATTTTGTGAAGTTGGCTGCCTATGCAAATATGCCTGAGGTTTTACAAATCCATTTGAAGGAGACCAAAAAAAGCTTGGGCTAACCTCTGTTATTCTGGACACTGTTGCTCCTCTGAGACTTCCTAGAGGATGGTATGAATGTTGCATGGCATGAACACTGATCCAGCAGCAGAAGTCCTCAGAGCTGACAACTGACTCTCATCTTCCCTCAATGCTTCTCTACACTTCAGCCACTGAGAATGTCCTTCTTAGTGCTGAAAAGGAAAATAAAATCAATGGGGGAGGGAGAAACAACTAATTCAAATCCATCTCCAAACTGTTGCTAGGTTTATACCTGGGATGTTTTATACCTGGGAAACCTTGCCAGGAACAAATGCACACTGATGTCTCACCTGTCCTTTTTGGTTAGTCTTGTGTCAAGCAGGAAGGTTGATGTATTGCCTGGGAGAAAACTGGCTGCTCCTGGCATGGGGACAAGTGACTCAGCTGTGACTCATTGATGCAGGAGACCCTGCTGGCAGCCAAGCACTGTCCTCAGTGATGACAGAAGTCCTCTCTGCAGCTCAGGCATGGCAAGGCGAGCCAGCCAGTGACTGAGTGACGCAGTGCGGCATTCTGGTGGCACAGACCTGGTAAAACAAAGGAAGCCCCAAGGGCACAGAGCATGGCTGTCCTCGCAGGACTGACCACACAAGGTGCCTTTCCTGGTCTTGTATCAGCTCAGCGGGGCCAACACTTCTGCAGGCTGACCGGCGTTATCCTTGGGATAATTTTTCTTCTTCTGCTTCATTTGCCACAACAGACAGTGCCACAGCCCTCACATCCACCACAGGTAGTGTGAGACAGCTCCCATCCAGCTTCCCCATGCAGCCCCAGGGCTGGGCCATGGAGATGAGGAATGGCGCTCCCTGCAGCAGCAGTCACAGTGACCCGGGAGGCCATTCATCACCACTGCCTCTGCTGCAAAAGGCACCCAGCACAGTCCCTTCATGAAGCAGATCAAATGATCCTGGGATTCTTCTCCTAGGACTCAACTAAATATGTTTACAATGGCTGGCATTTAATTCAATGAGTAGTCCCAATAGCTACTATGAGCAGTTTGAAGAGTAAAAGATTACTCCTTATAAGAGTTTCAGGCTTTGGTTGTTCCTGACACAGACTGTTCAGGACTGGTAGGTCCTTTTCCTCTGAGGTTAGTCTTGTCTTCTGTCTTAATATTCTTCATGGATTTAATACTTCTCTGCTCTCTTTTCTGCTGTCTGTAAAATATCTAGAGACAAGGATTAGATTAGAAAGTGACAATAATTTGAGGAGAGCTGAAAGTAAACCCTGCACACTGATGTGACATCAGGAATTATTAATATTCTTGCTGCAGATGGGATAAACGGGAGTAGGAGAAAGGAACTGATTTTCCCAATGTCACATGTGGAATCCCTGTGAAACTGCTCTAGAAACAAGAAGTAGTTAGGCAAGTGACAACTGCAGACGTGTTTTCCTGTTTGGGATGCTGAGGGTCATGCTCACATGGTTAATACATGATCCCAGAGGGGGAAAGATTAAAGATAGCCTCTCTGTTGATCAGAGATGGCATCAGCAGATCCAAGGTTGCAGTCGGTCACATGAGACAGGAGCACTGCGTGCTGCCCTGTGTGCTGTCTTTGTGAGAACGGCACATCTCCCTGGGTGCTGCAAGTTGTCCCTTCACTGTGTCACTTCTCTCTGTGCGAATGTGGATGCCTCCTTCCCAAGGCTGGTGTGACACGTGGGCCACTCTGCAGCACTGCCTGGGGCTCGTGAGGAGACATCTCTGGTGTTGCTATGGTGTGGCAGAGAGACTCTTCACAGAAACCTCTTCATGTTGGCTCTTAACACTCATCCCTGCTTTTTGTGTATGTTGTGTATGAAAAAAAAAATGTCCACTTGTGCCAAGCCAAATTCTAGTTCCAGGTGTAAAAAACAAAATTCTAGTGCCTAGCTCCTCCTCTGAGGGATGTTGCCAGCCTCAGTGGTATTTCATAGCAGTCAAATGTGGCCCACTGACCTTAGAGATCATGGTACCTGCATCCTGGATTTGGGTCTCTGCCAAACCAGCTTGACAATGTTTTTCAGTGAAAGCTGTGGAGGAGATGGGATATGCAGCATACACAGTTTATCTGTATTTTAGGGATACAATGGACACATCAGCACACTGATAGTTTAGAGCAACATTGAAGGAGCATTGTTTGTCAAATAGCATGAAAAAGGTGGATGATACAACTGGATGATGGGAGGGATACAGCAAGCACTCAGTCTTATACCAGGATAGAACTAGCACCAAGCATGGTTCCCCTGAGATTAACAAATGCTACTATGACCAAGATTATTCTGCCTAGTTATTATCAAGCTGTGAAAGTAGTATAATTTCGGCATGGCTGAATGTGAAGCTGGTACATGAGACATTAAGTGCAGAAGCATACAAATGAGATATTATTGGATTAGAGTTTTAAAGAAAAATCTGTATGAAATTATGTATTTAGGCAAGAAGTGTACAAGAAAACTAAATAGCTGTACTACAGAGTCTTTCTTCCACCTCTGAAATGGCTCTAGTAGTGGTCTGAAAGGCTTTAAGTTAGACCCACAAGAAGACTTAGATATCAGGCTGGCACTGTTGACCATTAAATCTAAAATTACATCGTCAGAATCTGTCTGTTGGCTACTTTTAGTCTTAGAAACAGATGAAGCCACTTTTGGCACTTATTCTTCCATCACTAATACTGGCTGTGTGTCCAAGGTTATGCAATATGCAACACAGGGTAAAAGGTCTCCAACCTGGCTTCGAATGATGTGGCACATGTAATTGCCACAGTGCAGTGCTGTACAGAAATACCAGCCCAGGAAGCTGAAGCTGTGGAGGCTTGCTGGGCTGATGCTGCAGGTATGCAAAATAGCCAGGGCAAATGGCTGCACCACAGTGGCTCCCAGAGCCCAAGCTCACTTAGCTGCACTCTGCTCCGACATCAGAAACAAGAAGTTTAGATGTACCCTACATGTCTCCTGCTGGGACTTAGCAAAACTGATGATGGTCTTTGCAAAGCTGTGGAGTTGGGTGCCCATCTCAGGCCCATGCAGAAGGGCTTTCACAACCAGGATGAATCTTTCCTGCCCCTTCTTGCCCATGAGATCTGAGCCGGTAAGAAATTTCTGAAAATCACTGTCAGATGAGGCTGCAGGCAAAACAGGGAGGACAGTGACTGTTTCCACCCATTGAGAAATTGCTTAATGGTGAAAGGATTTACTCATTAAGATGAGCAATATGTGAGTCCCCCCTTGGTGAAAAGGATCCTAGGCCTTACCCAGCCTCCAGACAATTGCCTCAAGCACAGTGACCATGTGTTCGGTGGTGGGGCTCACTGGCTCTCCTGTGGAAAGCAGCACAGCCTCCCTGCCATAATTAAACATGTATCGGTTCAGAGACAGAATTAAAAAGATTCGTGCTGGAGGCTTAAAATACATCTAGAAAAGTTTTGGTCTGTTCCAGCACCCCTTTCTAAGTCTTGATACTGGACTTGTCTATAAAGACTACCCGGTTTGAGGCTTAAGATGCCTAACTCATCTGCACTCCTGGCATATGAAAGAAGAGAAAACTTCCTTTACCTGACTTCTGTGGCCGTATAGTTCTGAACGCTCTGGGTTGTGAGAAGGCTTAAATGTTGCTTTTGAATCCATAAGTGTGGATTTGCCTAACTTACTTCTTTTGAAAATCATCTAATGAAGAACAGGAAAAATGATCTCGTGACTGCAGCAGAGGGCTGGCACTCATGAGCTTGGGGCTCTATTCAGCTGTTCCCTGGGCTTCCTGCCCAGCCCTGGGCAAATTGCAATCTCTCCATGCCAAAGTTTCCTCATCTGTAATGTGCAGATAAGGGTGCCTGCTTCACAAGGTTTGAGTGAAGCTAAATTCATTATAACATTCTCATGTTTTCAGGAGTTTTTTCTGAGATTTGCACTTAGGAATTATTTTAATCATTATTGCTAACAATAATGATGAATGCACTTCAGCTTGGAATGTGCTTGCTCTCACATGCTTGTTTATAACTTCAGAGTATAATAAATAATTCTGTAGATACAATCTATTCTTCTTGTTCCCCAGCCCTCTGCTCACCCGGCATGAACCTGCAGTTGCACTGGCAGTCCTAGACCGGAGCTTCAGGGTTAGCTTGGCCTGCCACATTCCCTCATGGAGTTTATAATCAGTAGGATCATCTTTAAGTGTAGCCTCCCTCAGCACAGTATTACCCTGCCATGGTTCCCAGGTAGCAGCATTTGAGAAGAAAGACAGGAGCATATGTCTCCTACAGGTCAGCAGTGGTCTACATATCTCCATAGGCAGTGTCTTTGCTCCAGGGCTTATGAAGATCTTACATCAACAGTGGTTAACTGTCATTTCATGCTCCTGCAAGTATGAAAAGTATTGCCTTCACCATATTATTGTGGCTGTGTGTCCTGATGGTCCCTCCTTCTCCCATTATAACACTCCCATAATTTTATATTACCTCCTTCCCTCTGTTTTTTTCTGTCATTCTCGCCTGAGTTGTCCCAAACTGCTTAGTTTTTCCCTTCAGCTGGTGCATTTTCCATCCTTTCTCCCTTCAACTTAGTGACACAGGCAGACCTTTGAATTCCAAAATCTAAGATTATGGGGAGTCCAAACATGCTTTAAAATGTGCAAATAACTTCTAACTCATCACCACACAACCTTAATGTTTTTAAATTACTTTGTCACCTTTTCACTCATCTTTCACTCTTCTTCAACTTCATTAGTTTTGCTGTTATTTGTTGCTTTCATTCACTGTCCCATATAAAACCAGAGCCCCATTTTGTAAAAAAATATACAGCTGGGTTGCAGTGTTTGCTGTTATCCAGGGTCCTGTGGTTAATTCCACTAAGAATGACTGCGTGAGTTCTGGTCCTCAAGGAGTCCCTGCCTTGAAAAAATCCCAAGAAAATGGCTCATGACAGTAACTTGAGAAGGACAAGCTGCCAGTATTGCCTTTAAAGGCTTTTGCAAGCTATGACAGGGACAATTCAGCTGCAAATTGGTTCATTTTGGAAGAGGTACACATGAGGACATGGCCATCTTCCTGTCACGCAACATGCATGTACAACCAGTGGGCATCATGTCACATGTAGTGGGCAGGTCCCAAGAGACAAGGGAGACCACAGTCTCCAGTCACTGACTGTATTGTGTAGAATTTTTCTTTGTTAATATGCTGCATGGAGAAGAGAAATCTCTACAAATTGTTTTGTCATGCTTTTGTATTCTTCTCCTTTTTCTAAATTATGTATCACATTTTCTACTACAATTTTCTCAGTGCTGAATGGGACACCATGTAAAGATCTTTTTGAATTGGAGAGAAATTAATCTCCCTGCCTTTTGACCGGTTCACCCAAGTCTCTCAGTTGTCCTTCATTTTCAATAATTCTGCTAGTATGCTAGATGCTTTTAATCTCACCTCCCAACAAAAGGAATTGCTTCTCCTTGCAGACCAAATCTAGGTGACTAGTCGTGAAAGTGATCTGCTGTCTAGATCTGTCCCACAACATGTCCAGGCTGCATCCTGGCTTATTTGTCCATTTGGAAAATTCTAGTTTTTAGCTGTTATTTTGTGACCCTTTTTAAACAGTGGTGTCACCCGCATTTGTTTGTTCCCTCAGTAAGCATGTCTGGGAATCTGATAATACTTACTTGCAAGCTGAACAGTGAGACCATAAGGCAGAGAGTGTCTTGACATCACCCCAGAGCAAGATCTCCATGAACAAGATCAGCATGTTCTGGTCAGCTCAGCCCATCAGCTCCTCTTTCAACTTACATCATAGAGGGATTAAGCTTTTTTCCTCTCTTATGTGGCAATAAGGAAGCAAAGAAGGCTCCTTTTTAGAGCTCATTTGAAAAGATCTGTCCTTCATCAAAGCAGCTGAGTTACCCTCCTTGAGTTAGCTTGGCCCAAAGCAATGACTTGAGGTAGCTAAGTGTCTTAGAGGAGCTGCAAACACATATTTTCTGTCCTTCAGTTCCCTGTATGTAAAATTTTCTGCTGGGAACAATTAATTTCCCTGTTGGGATGCATGAGGGTCCTTTACACTACTGTGAATATTCAGTAGCTCCTTCATTGTCCTTTATACTACTGTTAATATTTAGCAGCCCTAGTCTGCTTTTTCTTCTAATGGTTGTCTGTCTGAGAAGTGTAGGTGGAATATGCTGAATAATTGTAAATTCAAGGAAACAAACCCCTTCTAGGGTAAAAATAAAGAGATAAAAAGTGTGGGGGAAAATGAAGTAGCTAGTTAAAGAAATGAATGCTATTTATTTATTTATTTATGATCAAGAAATGTCTTACATATAATTCAGTTAGCAAGTGGAAAGTACTGCTTATGCTATAGGTATATACACAGATGTATTTACATTTTTTTCCACTGCATAGGGGCAAATACATGCAGTAGTAGAGATATACAGCAATGTAAGGTGTTTATGGGTAAATTTGCTTGCTGGCATATCTCTAAACAACAGGAAAATTTAGGTGTTGCAAATAAAAGGCATCAATATTGTTAATTTATAACTTTAAAAGAAAGTTATAGCCGTAGTGTTCATAAGTAGTGCTATAATGAATACAGAGAAGAAATATACTTCTAGAAAAATGTCTGGAAAAGGAGATCTCTGCATCTGTATTTTTAGTGTAGTTTATTCACCTCAGTCTTATGGTCTGAGAGTAATGCTGGCATAATTCCAGGCTAGGAATAACCTGCCTAGTCATTAGGTACCTAAACAGTACTCTATCATCACAGGTAAAACACTG
Source organism: Aegotheles bennettii (assembly GCA_013398125.1). Classification (NCBI taxonomy): domain Eukaryota; kingdom Metazoa; phylum Chordata; class Aves; order Caprimulgiformes; family Aegothelidae; genus Aegotheles; species Aegotheles bennettii. The sequence continues at coordinate 152,736 of VZRW01012678.1, read as the reverse complement.
TAGCTGGAGGCAAAATTAGGCACTGTGTATACAAATACAATATAGAGTAAACATTTTATGCAATAAAATAATCTTTATAATGCCTGCAAAATAAAGCTTTTCCTTGTAACCTCTCTAACCAGAATTGGATCTGGATATTTTGATCTTAATTTCTGCTCTGATTTTTATGTACTTCATCTGCAGTAGTGAAGGCTTGAAGTATGTTTCCCACTCTTTCTACTCTCCCTTTCAGATGGGAAAAATACTGTATCAACATTTTATTTTATTTTATTTTATTTTATTTTATTTTATTTTATTTTA